>APFE031734347.1:22961-51838 GCA_000404065.3 Pinus taeda | reverse complement strand
CCACCATTGTTTCTTTCAGCTTTTCAGTTTCCTTAATTGTAGCACAGTTTACTATTTTTAGTAGTTTTTTGGGTCTTGAACTTCCAGAGCCGTTTTAATGCCCTAAATGATGTTTTTTTGGAAAACTGGGAGAAACATGGGTCCATTGACTGATGTTGCTCTTACCAAAGTTGTAGTTATTGGATATATCTTTCTCACGAGATATTGTGCGTGTCAAACGGAGATCGTATGCCAAAGTTACGACCTCGGGAAGTTGATGTACCAATTTACCCAAACAAGGCCCATAGTTTGGCGTTTCATCTTCTGGGGTTAGGTTTTTGGATGTTTAGGGTTTTCAATTGTTTCTCAATAATAAATAGGCCTTCGAGCCTCATTGTAATAGAGTTGAGAGGCATGTAGATGCCACATCTCTTCTTAGAGATAAGCTACCATCACCCTAGATGGTTTATTTCCATTTCTATCTGTAAGCATATTTCAGTATTTTACATTAATGAAATGAAGTATTATTTCCATTGCATCTCTATGTTTATGGTTATCTCTATAATTTGTTGCATTCATGTTTAAATCTGGATTAGTGGTATCAAAGCAGTCTGCTTTTTCTCTTTTTTTCTTTGCATGTCGCCAATGAGGTTGGGATATAAGGAGTTAGGGCTTGAACTGGTCGAACCTTTGCAAGACCAACCTCACAAATCCTGATGGCCTCCCATGGCGGATGAAAAGAACGATGAGGGGGCAAGAGATCTTATCAAAATATTGCTCAAAGAAGCCCTTGAGCAACAAAGGAATGCGATGATGGACAACTTTTCCTAGATCCTTCAACGATTACCCAGGAGCGATGCGTCGGCTTCCAACAGCTACTCTGGAAATGCCACACCTTTTAAGGTACGAGTTAATTTTGAAATCCCCATATTTGAGGGTCAGATAGACACAGATGTCGTCGATAAATGGTTAAATCTTCGAGAGGGTTATTTTTTTGTTTATGATTTTTCCAATTAGGAAAAGATTATTTTCGCTCTTCTCAAAGATCCCCCCACGTCAAGGTGAGAAACCTACTGCAATCAGAAGGATGAAAGTACAGGCTCAATATTTTCAGCCGCACCCACTTGGAATTTGTTCCGGGATGCCATCAAGGAGCAGTACTACCCTGTCGGAAGCTATGAGGATCAATACATAAAGTGGACCATGCTGTGGCATGGAAGGGACCAAGACGTGCCAGAGTTTACCAATCTTTTCCATACCCTTTGCACAAATTTGGGTATCAAGGATTTAGAGAAGAATTTGGTACTCAAATACCGAGGCTGCCTACACAAGTACATCCAGGAAGAAATAGAATTCCTGAACATCTCCTCGCTTGGCACGACATACCAATATGTCGTCAAGGTCGAGCAAAACTTTAAATAGAAGAAGTGAGACTTTGGATCTGCGAATTCGAAGCAAGGGAAAGGTTCCCCCAAACTGCATAACAAAGGAAAAAGCCATGGCTAGGTGGCCCAAGACAACTCGCCAAAACTACAAGCAATTAACAATGCCGCGAAGCTGAAAAAGGACACGAGGAAGTGGTGTGAGTTCCATAAGAGCTCCACTCACAACACAAGTGAGTGTAGGGCCAAGCAGTCACTAGTGGCTGAGCTAAAGGTTTCAGAATCAGATGCATGTTCTGACTCTGAGTCAGAACCCAACAAGGGGAATGACAAAGGGAAGCAGATTATCGATGCGGAGCCCAATGCCACCATTGCCACGATGAAGATCCAGAAGGAGGAACGTGAAGATCTAGAGGAGGAGGAGCATCTCCACTCCCAGATGTGGGTAAAGGGCTCCCCCTACAGTTTATTGTTGAGAGTGGGAGCCAAAAGAGCCTCATTTCAGCATAGGTCATGAAGCGGATGGGCTTACCGACCAAAACACATCCACAACTATACACCATCGGGTGGCTCCACCAAGGACAGGATCTTCACGTGAGCCAACGATGTCTCCTTCCATATAACATCAAGCCCTTCACAGATAAGGTATTGTGTGAAATTTCTCCCCTTGAAGTTTGTGATGTATTATTAGGACAACCATACTTGTGGAAGCGAAATGCTGTGTATGAATCAAGGCCCCGTGTTGTTATTTTTACTTTGAGAAATAAGTTGTACAGGATACCGAAGGTAGCACCACCTACTGCCATCTCTTTGGTTACTGCAAAGCAATGTAGTAACATTATTTCCAAAATCGGGCAATTTGTTTTCCTGATGATTCGCCCACAAGGAAAGAAGAAGATGGTGGCCACAACCTCAAGACAGGGCCCCTCCGCACAACAACTACAGATGGACAAGGCCATGGAGGATTATGAGGACATCTTCACCTCCCCCGTAGGGGTTCCTCTACATTGTCAAGTCAAACACTCCGTCGATCTAACCCCAGGTGCGTCGCTGCCCAATGTACCAATCTATCGATGCTCCATTTTGGAGAATGACGAAATCAAGAGGCAGATTCAGGAACTGTTGCAGAAAGGTCACATCCGTCCGATTTCATTGCCCTGTGGGAGCCCGATTGTGTTGGTACAGAAGAAGGATGGGACTTGGAGACTCTATATTGACTATCGGGCATTGAACAAGATCACTGTTTGTAATAGGTACCCAATCCCATGAATTGACAACCTCTTGGACCAACTGAAGGGGGAAAAATATTTCAGCAAGATTGATTTGAAGTCAAGATATCAGTAGGTGCCAATCAAACCCTCCGATGTGTGGAAGACTACCTTCAAAGCCAAGGAGGGCCTTTTCGAATGGTTTGTTATGCCTTTCGGATTGACGAATGCTCCTGTAACCTTCATGAAGCTAATGGATGACATCTTGCGGACATTCACTAACTCATTTGTAGTGGTATACTTGGATGACATCCTGATCTTCAACTAGAGTTGGGAAGAGCACCTCCATCACATCTGACAGGTTCTCCAAACACTACGGCAACACAAGTTATGTGCCAATTTGGAGAAATACGCTTTTGGCATGACCCAAGTTCATTATTTGTGATACATTATTGATGAATAGGGGATGCATGTGCATCTAGCCAAGATCCAAGTCATTCGTGATTGGCCATCTCCAACCACTCTTACAAAGTTCCGCAGCTTTGTAGGTCTTGCCAACTTCTATCGTAGGTTGTGTTGGGATTTTCGCATATCACTTGGCCCTTGAGTCATGTCACCAAGGGAGGAGCGAAAGAAAAATTCGTTTGGTTTGAATCTCAACAGAAGGCATTCACAGAGTTGAAAGATCGCCTCTTCTCGGCACCAGTGCTTGCATTACCAGACTTGCAACAACCATTTGAGGTCGAGACAGATGCCTCTCACTATGCTATTGGGGTAGTCCTTACTCAACATGGGCATCCAGTGGCATATCACAGTGAGACAGTTTCAGACACAGTCTGAAATTATCCCACTTATGAAAAAGACATGTATTCCATTGTTCAGGTCTGCCGAAAATGGAAGCATTACATTTTGGGAAAGGAAATGGTCATCCACACAGACCACCAACCCCTGCAGTTCATACAGACCTAAGGAAAATTGCAGAATGATCAACATTAGAAGTGGTCCACATACTTGCAACAGTTCCATTTGAATATCAAATATAAGAAGGGCAGCACCAATAATGTTGCATATTGCCTCAGTCGACCATTGATCATGGTGTTAACCACCGTGCTCAACTCTTATGGGCACGGGAATTCTGATTGGCCACTTCTCTACAAAAGCGACCCAAAATTTGGCGACACATACCAGACACTCTTGGAGGGTCAGCATGTTCCAGATTTTCTCCTCTAGGATGCCCTGTTATGCCACCTGGATCACCTTTGTGTTCCTTCAAGCAAGCATGCAAAGATGATTTGGAAAGCACACTACAGTCGGGCTGTTGGGCATTTCAGGGTTGAGAAAACGGTGGTAGTATTGTAGAAGTATTTATATTGGCTGAATCTTCGATAGGATGTCAAGAAGTACATCATATCATGCACTCCTTGCACCATTGCCAACCAACCATCAAGAAGCAAGGCCTCTATACCCCTCTTCCTACCCCTAGTTGAGCTTAGGAATCCATCTCCATGGATTACATGTCAGGCCTTCCTTCCACTAAGGATGGAAACGACTGTGTTTTTGTGATCGTCGACAGTTCTTGAAGATGGCCATTATGGAGGCCTACAAGAAGAATATCACAGTAGAAGCAATTGCTAAACTCTTCTTTGAACGAGTGTGGGTACACTTTGGGATCCCATATTCTATCATCTCAGATCGGGACAGTAGGTTACTCAGTACATTTTGGTCCAGTCTCTGGTCGATGCTAGACACTAAACTCATTAAGTCCACGGCCTTCCATCCTCAAACTGATGGCCAGACATAGGTTGTCAACAGGATGATTGTACACATTCTGTGCATGTAAAACTCAAAGCATCCTCGCACATGGGGCGAGAGCCTCCCCTATCTTCAACACAGCTACAACCGGGCTCTCCACAGCTCAACTGGCCACAACTCTTTTCAGGTGGGCTTAGGATTCCAACCACTATGTCTTATTGATGTTTCCATGCCATTTGCAACTACTCACGCAGATTTGGCTCATGTCCAATCCGAATTAGATAAGGCAAACAACTTCATTAAGCACATCCAACATATTTGCCAGCAGGTCCATGACATTATGGAGAAATCAAATGCTAAGTATAAGCAATGACATGACCAACATCTGGTGCCACACAAGTTTCAGATGGACAACAAAGTCTAGTTGCATTTGCAAAAGGAATGCCTTACTGAAGCCTATCGGAAACTCATACGACTCTGATACGGTCTTTACACCATTACCAAGGTTGTGGGAGAAAATGCATTTGAGCTCAGTATTCCCCCATTCCTTGGCCTACACCCAGTGTTCAATGTGGACCACCTTCGGCCATACTTTCCGCCATTACTAGACACATCCAACATTGCAAAACAGCTCAAACCCACAGAGTTAAATCCATATTGCATGGAACAAGCTGCAATTGATTGGATCATGGACTCATGGATCAAGCACACTTGCCAGCAAAATATCAAATTGTATCGGGTTTTCAAAGCAGGCCAACTCCTTCACTAGGGCAAATGGCTCACCAGGGACCAAGTTCAGCAGAAGTTTCCTCATCTCATGGAGGAACTCAATGCAATGGGGACCATTGCTTCCTAAGGGGGGAGGAATGATCCAGGTGGATATTGGTGTCCACCCGCCAAGTCCACTTGGACCCCCACCATTGTTTCTTTTAGCTTTTCAGTTTCATTAATTGTAGCACAATTTACTATTTTTAGCAGTTTTTTGGTCCTGAATTTCCAGATCCATTTTGAGGCCCTAAACAATGTTTGTTGGGAAAACTGGGAGTAACATGGGTCCATGGACTGATGTTGCTCTTCCCAAAGTTTTAGTTCTCAGATAGATATTTCTAATGAGATATTTTTCGCATCAAATGAAGATCATATGCCAAAGTTACGACCCCGGGAAGTTGATGTACCAATTTACCCAAAAGAGGCCCACATTTTGGCGTTTCATCTTCTAGGGTTAGGTTTTTGGATGTTTAGGATTTTCCATTGTTTCTCAACAATAAATAGGCCTTCAAGCCTCATTGTAATAGAGTTGAGAGGCATGTAGCTGCCACATCTCTTCTCAGAGATAAGATACCATCGCCCTAGCTGGTTTATTTCCATTTCTGTTTGTAAGCATATTTCAGTATTTTACATTAATGAAATGAAGTATTATTTCCACTGCATCTCCGTGTTTATGGTTATCTCTATAATTTATTGTGTTCCTATTTAAATCCAGATCACATGGCTTCCACCTTCTACGTCACTTTCAACATCAACTCAACCTACATCATATTCAACAAATATCGGTCCATCCATGCCATTCCACACTTTCATGGAGGTAAAAATCGAGGTAAAATAACATAAGTCTTATTTATTAAAGGTTTAGGAGAATTTCATGAAAAGACACTAAGCATTATTCACTCATATTTTTAAACCATTATTTCCCCTTCTTTACCACTTCCTATTTTTCAAAAATACAAAAGATTTCAATTTGGGACAGTGTATTTTTCATTAATTTATTCATCATGGCCATGCCATTAATACTCTTTATCATTCATTCCCATCCTACTCATTCTCAAAACCTCCCTTATTCCATGTTGTTATACACCAAACAAATATTTCAACATCGATTATAGCAACAACCTCAATTTGTTTTCTATTATAGCATGAGGGCATGCTAATTCTACAGTTTGGGGGAGGAATTGCTACACATAATGGAAGTTTTCTCTTTTGTTCCTCATTTAAGGAATACAATTTTATTTTTATACAGTGCAGAAATTAAGTCATGTATATCTTTAAAACCATGAAATGGATTCTTGCGATTTTCAGAAAGCGAGAAGGTATCAATAAAATGGAAAACCGTAGAAATTTTTAAGCTAAACTAGTTTGTAAAATTCTAGAAATCATGCAATGTCACCTACAACCATTTTGTTGATATCTTGAAATCCATGCATCATATTTCTTTTATTTTCAATGTGAAGAAGCATTAAGGAAATGGGAACCAACCTGTAAAATTTCAGGCAAAATTGATTTATAATTTTTGAGAAATTAAACATTATAACCTTCATCCATTTTTCTTATATCAGGATTTGTACATTAGATAGCTCTTATTTTTGGGGTGGATAAGAATTAGTATAATAGAATTTTTCCTGCAAAATTTCAGCAAAATTTGGTTCATACTTTTTGAGAAAATGGCTAATGAAGATTGTTGCTACTTATATCATAATTGGTTGCAACTCCATATACATATTGTTGAAGTCAATATGAAAATTTTTATAACTTCACCAATACTACTAGAATATTATAACCATTATTTTGAAGAGCCTTTCTGGGAAAGAAATCTTATGTTTCATCAATGTCATGAGTTGGATGAAGTGCTTTACTATACATTGAAAAATGAAATTATAGGTGGGTAGGTATAGAGACATTGGGTTGCGTGAGGACATGAAGCCAGTTCAATCTGGGGGAGATGTTGGGCCACTAAATTATCATAATTATTATTGTTTATTGACATATATTTCATCCACTTCTACCATTATTTTATCACTCCATTTACCATAGTTTCCCATTGAATACCATATTATGCTTAATAATGATTTTATGGTTTAGTGTTTTTTATTTTCCTTTATTTTTAATAACTTGAATATTATTATACATAATTTTTCCAATGATGGTTTATGAATGGATTTTTTATAGAATCAATCACAATTTTATCCTCCAATATCTTCTATATTGTAAATTGAAGCTCCAGCTCATAGAAAAATATTCCAACTCAGAAATTTGTTTGGATAAAAAGTGACAATTTTTCATTGGACGTTTTGGGAAAATGAATATTAGTCTTGAAAATAAGAGACACATGTTTTGTGCATAATGAACCAATTTAGTTTCCTAATGTGCAATTTTCAAATTTCGGTTTGAGAGATACATGAGGTTCTTTGAAGGCAATTTTCCCATATTTATTGTTGTGGCCGGTTTGTAATTTTCCTCAAATGCACAATCAAATTTGACTTTCTTTGAACTAACTGATGATGAAAACGTATTTCATATCTGAACTTTATGATTCATCTATAGTAAAAATTCTGAAGTTGTAATAAAATCATTTTGTAATATGTTCATAAAATAGAAAGATCAGTTTTGGGAGAGTTGGTTGTGACTTCCCTGTGTATTTAAATGAAACAATTCATCACAAAAAAGGAGTTAGGCAACAGTAGTAGAGTGTTCAAAAATGGAAGAAGTGGATAATGAATGCATTGATTTGTATTTCCTAGGTTTTAATTAATAAAAGATTGATGAATAATTGCATTTGGATCTATTGAGCATTGATTTGATTTGTTGTTCATAACCTTACTCCAACATCTTATTTAAGGAGGAAGGGCCCCCTCCTCTAAGCATGGATTGTTGTTTATGTACAATAAGTAAATATTCTTCATTTATTTTGTTATCAATGGTGTTGATTTGAAATGGAAGTTGAACAATTTTTTATCTATTATTCATTATTCATTGCTCTATTGTTATATTCATGCTTGCTGATTATATGGTATAATTCTGATTGTTATTCATTTCATGTCTCGGTTACCATTACTTTTTCCAGATTATTGTTTCCATTAATTTACCATTTCTATTGATTTATTATTGTTATTTTCTTTAGCTTGTACTACATTTGCTTTTCCTCTTTATTTCATTATGAATGTAGTTTCTATTTGTAAGTAGATTTATTTTCCAAGCCCTAGATTAGCATTCGAATTTTGTTGTGAGCCTAGCATAATTTTCATTCTTACAATTTATTTTCTATCACTTTCATTTTTACATTTTATTCTGATTGATGAAGAATGAGTTTGATAGTTTAAAACATAGTCATGTAGAACTAGTATTAGTTGTTGGTAGTTGCTTGCATATATTTTGTTGATTTCTTTGAAATAAAGGACGTTCCTCGGGTGATAATTAATGTTTAGGTGATTAGATGTTTTTTATTAAAAATTAATTTCCCCAACGCACTGTGAGAGGGAAGAGGCATTTTATGGCACAATTTTCTTTTGTAGGGGGGAACTAGAAGTGCTTCATTCTCTATACAAGATATAATTGCTCAAAACATAGTGTTGTGAGTCAGTACAAGCAAGAAGTGTTAGGTGACTATGCTTTGAAGGTTCTGAATGTGCAATCATAGGCGATGACCTTAGGAAAGGCTTAGTGCACAAGTATAGGAGGGAGATATCTCATCAATAAGGATCATGAATAGGCTATGCTCATAACCTAGTAGGGGTTTCATGCCTTCACAACTTGCATTAGGCAGGAAGACCAAGAAGAGCTCCAAAATGGCTAAGTGTGGCCAATAGAGTAAGAGAGGGAAAAGCATCTGAACAAGACTCAAACATGTATCACACACATGAATGCCATTAATAAAAGCCAAAAGAATGCACAAGACTCATGAACACCAATCACACCTTGAAAAGATAGCAAGGCGACACTTATTTCTAAGAGTGACAGTCAAGACGACACATTGCGACACAAGGGTTTACAGTAACCAGAAAGTGCGCTAATTTGTAGGAATGTGTCTACCACATATTCTTATAGTATGTAGGACCATGTAATGTAGAAGAGTACATTAGAGATACCTCTTGTGGTGTGCAAATGTGTGACACATATAAGAGTAAAAATAGTGAGAAGAAACACTTGCGATAGTAGAAAAATGTACAAATGACACTTGCAAAAGCTAAAGAAAGTGAAGGAGATGCATGCCAGAGTGATGATAACATGAAAACACCACTTGCTAATGTGAAAGAAAGTGAAAATGATAGTCGTGAATGTGGAAGTAACACTTGTGAAAGCAAGGTGTGCAAAATGACAGTCGAGAAAACTCACCAAAATAGAAGTATAATTGCAACCAAAGTGAGGGAGACTGTCAATGGATAGGGTGCATTGACTGTCGACATGGGTTAAACATCACACTGGTACCACCTTGATGGAAAACGCTATGCTTTTTCATGCTTGCATAAAGGAAGTGTGCTCATGAACTCATTACTAACTGAGTATGTGTGAGAAAGTGACCTCAACAATTAAAACCAGGAAGAAGACTTAAACACTTAGCACGACATCAATTGAAAATGAAGTGACCATAGAAAATAGATCGTAAGATCCTCAATAGGCTCTAAAATTTGTGTGAAGGCAAGATTTCGGTGGGTGTTGATCGCAAGGTCAACAATAGTGCAATTACCAATACCACTAGGAATCAATCCCTCTAATGTAGTGTGATATATACTTAAATATTCAGGTGAAACAAAATTGTTAATAATTTAAATTTAGGGATACTCCCATAAATATTACTACCTCCTATTAGTATTTGAGCGAGAGACCTTAACTGGCCTATGCTATAGGGTATAGGTCCACTGAGGCTATTTGTATTTAAAGCCAATGATATGAGGGATTGAAGCTTTCCTATGGATTTTGGAATTGTACCATTGAGATTGTTGGTGTCCAAGTAAAGGATTTCTCACTTACTTAAATTACAAATGGCTTCAAGTATGTTACTGGTGAGCTTATTATCTCCAAGAAGTATGGTTTTCATTTGAATGAAATTGGCTTTAGGCATACTTCATGTGATACCATTTGAAACAAAGCTTAGGAATACGAGCTTATTGCAATTTCCTATTTCAGAGGGGATAGAGCCTGAAATATTACTTTGTGTTTCTACTCAAAACCATGAATTCCAGGGTGTCTAATTAGCCTCAAATTACCCAACTGAGGCAGTATTTATTGGCTGGCCAATTAGTTGCACCTTAGTCTTAAAATAATAAGGGAAGAGTAATTTCCCAAGGATGGAGGAATGGTGTTCTCCAATTTGTTATATTGCAGATCCAAGTTATCTAATTTCCTTAGAAATCCCAATTCGACTAGAATAAAACCCTCGAGTTGATTATAGCTAAGGTCAAGTGTTCCCAACACTTTAAGTTTCCAAATATTTTTATTCATGAAATTATAAAAATTACCCTATTTTAGAATTTACTACATCCTTCTCTTATTTTTATAGTGAAAAGTGGTAAGTCCATAATTGACTATTAATAGCCCTTTGTGAATATTTTAACACTCTGTTTAAAAAAGCTACATCTCTAATTAAAATTTTGTGATGTCATATAATTATAAAGTCCTCTAGGTTTTAATTATTTACCATTATATGAAAATATACTTTAAGAAAATTAAAAACCCCATGCATACACTTCCATAATATTTACTTCTATAGTATTTATGAAGCTTTTACACTATCCCTCTTGAAGTGTTACCTTACCGATGTAGAATGTACCCCTATGTGCATTGTGAAAAAATTGATTAGGTATAAGTGATATATAGCCTATCTATGGAATACATAGACTAATGATTTCAACACTTCTATGTCTAACATATGTTACAAACTTGTGGTAGGAGATTTGACCAATGCATTTTTCTTAACTCATATCCTTGGATGTGGAATGTGCCCCTATGTGAATTGTGAAAAATATGATTAGGTATATGTGATATATATAGCCTATCTATGGAATACATAGACTAATTATTTCAACAACTCCATGTATAACATATGTTACAAACTTGTGGTAGGAGATTTGACCAAAGAATTTTTCTTAACTCATATCCTTGGATGTGGAATGTGCCCCTATGTGCATTGTGAAAAATACAATTAGGTATATGTGATGTATATAGCCTATCTATGGAATACATATACTAATGATTTCAACACCTCCTTGTCTAACATATGTTACAAAATTATGGTAGGAGATTTAACAAAAGCATTTTTACTAAATACACAGTTCAAATGAGTGATTATTTGATTTGCAGAAATTACATGTGCAATATAGTTTAACATGGTGTGGAGTTTGTTGAATCATGAGTTAATTATTTATTAAAATTTTAGAGCAATACCCAAAAGTATTTTCTGGAAGGTTATCATTAAACATTGAGTCTATGATCATCTAATCAATGTAATACATAAATGATTGGTAAATTCTAGATATTTGGATTAGTGAATTTTGTCTCAATGACATATTCTTTTCTAAGCACTAGATCTACATATATTTAAGAAATTTTTATGATAGAATATTGGTAAGTGAAGAAAGACTACTTTAAAATCAACATAGTCCAAGCTAATGAAAGCATGCCTCCATATGTGATTTTGGAAGATGTTGCTTAAGAGTGGGATTTTTATCCCATGCCTATCCTTATCTTTGGTAATATGTGTGGGAACATTGTTGAGAAGACAATGAGCTGAATGAAAGATGAACCTTAAAGCAATTTTTTGACTCTAACTACTTAACTTTAGGCATTGTTTTAGTATGTGTGTATTTTAATTTGTTTGAATTATGTGAAATTTTGGATAGGGTATAATAAAAGAACATTTTATGAGGGAAAGTTATTGAATAACATAAATATATCTTGAAATGATTCCTATGTATTAAATTATTATTTTTCAAACAAATATGTTCACATTTACAAAATCTAATAACATCCCTTTGCACCATCAAAAGAAACCGATAGCTTTATTATTTCTCTCATATACATTTATTGTAATTGACATCATATCATCAAAATACTTAGGAATATAAGCAAACACTCCAAACTATGTGGGGAATCGATAAAGTCCATAAGCAGGTCTTTGTCTTCTTCTATCGTCGAACAATACATCTATAGCCAACACCCAATTCCTAGCTCTTTTGTAGCCAATCAACACACCAACAACTCCCATAAAGCCAATCCCTATTCCCAACCCCAATGCATTCACTGACATTTTTTCATCTAAATGTCTACCATCCAACTTTAGTGTTACTAATATTACTATTATTATCGTCTCCCTCTTGACTATCACTTTGATTGCATGCTTGCAAAGGATATCCACATAAACACTTATTCTTTTGAAATGAAGTCTCACTCCATGTAGTAAATTGTGTTCCTTTTGGAATTGGTCCACAAAGATTGTTAGATGAAATATTAAGAACTGCTAGCATGGATAATTTAGAGAGCTCAGGTGGAATCTCTCCACTCAAATTATTTTTAGCCAAGTCCAACTGCTCCAAAGAAGATATCTCACTAAAAGATGCAGGTATTCTCCCTTCTAATTGGTTTCCCGATAAATTCAATAAGCGAAGGCTGCTCAACTTTCCCATGGTTGCAGGTATATTCCCTGTAAGCTTATTGGTGGACAAATCAAGTATGGTGTTTGTACTCAACACATATGGAAGAGTATACTCATATCCTTTCATGTTAATCACTAGAATTACATATAATTTATCAACACTCAATTGTGAAGATCCATTGATTGCAAACCCTTGCAATCTATTAAGGTTGGGTGGAATTTTTCCAGCAAAATTGTTATTGGATAAATCTAACACCTCTAACTTCATGAGAGAAGTGATCCATTGAGGAATTTCACCATGGAGATTATTATAACCAACACTTAACACTCTTAGCTCATGAAAATCTCCAAGGTACTTAGGAAGCTTGCCTCTCAATCCATTTTTCCTTAAATCCAACACTTGAAGATGAGTACAATTGGCCAAAGATTCAGGGAAAGCTCCAAAGAAGTTATTAGAATGTGCAGAGAAAACATCCATAAAATATGGATAGTGAATATCAAGACTTCCACTTAAATGATTATCAGAGAAGTCAAACAAAGTGCTTGTTGCTGTCGTATATGTCAAAATATATCTACTTTCACTTCCCTCGACATATTCAAATAATTCATCATCAGAAATTAGTGAAGATTCATTCATTCCAAATCCAGGGAATCTCCCCAAACGAGATGGTAATCTTCCACTAAAATGGTTGTTAGATAAATCCAACACATCCAACTTTTTGAGATATGTCAGCTCTTCAGGAATATCCCCATGGAGATTATTATAGCTATCACTTAACATCCTTAACTCTTTGAATTTTTCTAAATACCTTGGAAGCTCACCTGTCAAATTATTTTTATGCAAATCCAACATATGGATCCTCGTACAATTGGTCAAAGACGTTGGCAAAGTCCCTGTGAAGTTATTAGAGTATGCAGAGAAAACTTCGAGAGAAGATGGAAATTCCAGATTGTTTAGATCTCCACTAAGTAAGTTTGAGACCAACATTACCCAATTTAGAGTAGTGCAATTGCGAATACCATGGGGTAGTGGTCCTTCTATTGCATTCCCCCGTACATTTAATTCTCTAAGTGAAACCAAACCGCTAATACTTTCCGGAATACTCCCAGAAATATTGTTCTCTTCTAATACTAATTGAAGGAGAAATTTTAACCGACCTATACTATATGGTATATGTCCACTTAACTTGTTTCCACTGAAACCTAATGATATGAGGGATTGAGAAGCTTTCCTATAACTTTTGGAATTGTACCATTGAGAAAGTTGTTATCTAGATAAAGGATTTCCAACTTGCTCAAATTACAAATTGCTTCAGGTATGTTACCCGTCAGCTTATTATTTCCAAGATGTAGGGTTTTCAATTGGCTCAATTTGGAAATGGTTTTAGGTATCCTCCCTGTAAGGCTATTTGATAAAAGACTTAGAAATACAAGCTTACTGCAATTTCCTATTTCAGGAGGAATAGAGCCCGAAATATTACTTTGTTGCTCATAGTCAAAACCATGAATGCCAAGGTGTCTAAGCTCCCTCAAATTACTCAACTTAGGTGGTAGATGGCCGGACAATCTGCTGTACCCCAATCTACGCAGTAAGGAAAGGTTCCCAAGATATGGAGACAAGGTACCTTCCAATCCCGATCCAGAGAGGTCTATGGCAATGATTCTTCTGGTGTGCTTTCTGCAGCGAATGCTATTCCAGAAGCATATGTTGTCGGCATTCTTGGCGGTCCAGTAGGATAGTGATCACTCACTTAATGGCGCGCACTCACTTAATGGCTGCGAAGAATTTTCGGGACAGAATTTCTTACACCGAAGTTTCCGTGTTGTTCCGCAGTTTTACGGAGTTGTCTATAATGCGATTTTTTGGAGATTCCGATGACAGAATCCGGCGGAAGAAATGAGGTTAAATCTTGATTTTTAGCAGTTAAAATGGTTTTTTAATTGCATATTTGGATTCAGCACCCTGAAAAACCCCTGGGACCCTTTGATTGTGCAAAAACTAGTTATCAAACTTGGGATTCCAATAAATTGCTCCCGGATTTTGACCGGAAAAATCCGCCGGAAAGGCTTTCAAAAAGTCTAATTATAGACAACTGCCAGTTTTACTAATATTAAAAATGGGAAGGTCAGGTCGAGTTGTCCAGGTCATTTATGTAATTTAATCATTCATTTATGTATTACATTGATTAAATAATTTTACACTCAATTGACCAATCATAATTTTTAAGAAAATATGTGTGTATTTTTTAACATCTCAATAAACAAAGGCTAGATTTATAATTCAACAAACTCCAGAATATGTTACATGTAATTTTTACAAAGAAAAGAACTACTCATTTAAATTCTAAAACATCAATTTGTTGAAATCTCTAACCATAGATATCTAAAATGCATTATACTTAGAATTATTGAAATTATTAGCCAATGCATTCCATGCATAGATATATAGCGCATTCCACATCCAAGGATATGAATAAGGTAAAGTAACACATTAAGAGGTATAAGGTAAGGTAACACATTAAGAGGTTCACTCTAGAAGCTTGGTAAACATTACATGAACGTATATTTGTGGCATTTAATTTTCTTAAAATATGCTTTGGTATAATGGTAAATAATACAAGTAAGAGAAGGAAGTGGTAAATTCCAAAAATAGGATAAATTTTATAATTTTTGAATGCAAGTACTTGGAACCATTTCACTAACTTATCTCACCTCATAAACACGTAGCAATAATAAAATACAACTACCACTAATAACAAATAAATAAAAAATAAAAATATCAATGCTTATGTTAGTTTAATCTTTCAACAACACACACACATGCTTGCACATACACGCAAAATTAGATGCTTAAAAAATTAACTAATATGAGTCTAGGTTGATCTTAACCCTAGATCCATCTTAATCCTTATTTTTGTGGTACTCTAAAAAAAATTGCAATTCCAAATATTTACACTTCCTGGGATGGTTGATTAATCTGGAAATAATATGTATATGAGATTGTAAGAATAACAAGAACCAATAGTTGTATATTATTTAAGGAATAAAGGGAAGCTTACAACCATAGCCTTGATGTTGAAAGGCTCTCCTTGAGTGGTAATCCAAGTCTGAGCCAAGAAACTCTCTAAACACTTCTCCAAGTCTAATGAATAACCTCTAGGCACAAGCTCAACATAGTGGTGCAAATGGACATAGACCAACCATTTGAGAATGGGAAAGTATGAATTTATAGGTTGGGAGAGGGAGTTAGGACTTCTCCAAAGATAGGATTAGGCCCACATCTCAAGGAGGTAGCTCATAGGGATAAGACAAGGAGGTCAAGTTAGGAGGATTCAACCTCATCTATGCGAAACCACCTCTAGCTCGCCACTCTAGAAGCTTCTAAATCATGAAGCTTCTCATCTCTTTTGGGAGAATTACCTTTTTGAGATCATCGCGGAGATCATCGCGGGTATGCCAGGGAACAGAGTGATGCCATTGCAGGTCAGACACAATGAAACATGCAACCATCGTTTTTTTAAGCCTCATAAGAGCGATGACTCTCATTTTAGAGTTTTAAGAGTTATTCTTTCAGGGAAATCTCAAGACATTTTCCAAATGATGCCTTAGGAGGGATTTGAGATGTATATATGGATGAGTATACTATATAATGGTCATGTTTCGGGCACTTCAAGGTATGTCACAAGGAAGTGCAAGAGGCGTGACAAAATATTGTGTAAAAGATGCCCCCTAAAGCATGAAGGCAGGACACGAAGTGATGGTTGAGATGCTTTACGAGCTCTTGCAAGGACGAGGACATGCACCGTCAGGAGACCTGCAAATCAATGACACATATACATATACATATCTGAGATCAAGTCATGAATCCACAGCATGGACACAGCCATCCAGATGATGAATATGTTGAAAATGTCAACAAGAAATGCTAAAAATAGCATTGCTATAAATAGAATTTCAGGATATACACCAACTCTATTGGAAATAGAAAAAAATAGAAACGCTAAAAATTAGCACTACTATAAATAGCATTTCGGTTACATTCCAATTTTAGTTAATCCCTAAACTAAAATTGAGAATTAAAATTCGAATTTGATCTTAACAGCTGTTTGTAAAATAATTAATTAATTCATCTTGAGTTAGTTAGTTTTAGGAAATCAAACATGAAGTCTATGTGAAGACATGCAATAGTTTCTCCATTGATTGAGGAAGTTATCCCTTGATTAAAGGAGATCAGGATGAGTTGTACTTTGAGTTGTAATTAGTTAGCTCAGTTAACTGAGTAAAGTCCAGTTAAATTAGCTCCAAACAGTTGGAGGAACTAATTGTGAGTTCAGTCAGTTAATGCATGCATGCATGCAACTAGTGTTCTTCAGATAATCGAATATTCTCTCATAAATAACTCATGCATGTCAGTTCAGACAGAGACCTAGTTGATATTAAAGGAAGGGATAATGTACTATAAGTCAGAGGAATTTTCTTATAAAGGAAACTCATCCATGTAGAAGGAACATGGTTCCCTTGAGGATTGTGCAGTTCTAACAGTGTGTTAGAGCAGGGTGTGAGATCAGTGTGAGTGATTAGTGTTACACTTAGTAACATGAGGATCACCCAAATAAACTGCACAAGGAAATAGGAGGCTTGGAGGGCAGAGGAGAAGGCTGAGGAGAAGTCTTGATTGCCTGTGATCATCCAAGAGGATTGTACTAAGAACTAGCTAGCTGTGAGAGCTAAGGCTTTGTGTAATCCTGATGTATTTCCACCTTCATCAGTGAGTGATTGTATTGAGAGCTGGATAGCTTGTGAGCTAAAGCTTTGTGTAATCTTGAGTTATTTCCACTTGTATGATAATACATATAGCGTGGTTTGTAGCTGAGGCTTTCCCCAGAGTATTCTTCTGTGTTCATGTGTGATTGCTTTCTCATTCTTAGTTATATGTGTTCTATTTGATCTTGCTCATATTCGATTAAGCTTCTGTAAGTTTGTTGTAAAAGTAGATCTTATATTTTGCTTTAGTATATTGCATAATCTTTTGATCTACAGTGGGAAATTCTACATGGTATCAGAGCAAAGGTGATCAAAGGAGAGAACAATATACAAAGAAGGGAGAAGTTCGAAGGTTGAAGTTCCTGATTATAGAATTCAAATTCTTATCACATCTCAAATTTCACCAATGGTGTTCAATGGCTTAAGACTCGAGTATGCCCTTGATGGTAGCTCGAATTATATAGCCTGGAAGGATCGCATGGAAGTAGTATTAGAGGACAACGATCTAAAGGACTTCATTGACCAAGAAGTCCCTAAGCCGGTAGCAGCTAATGCTACAGAATTGGTAGAATGGAAGAAATGTGTAGCTAGAGCGAGGAGAACCCTTCTGAAGGGAGTTCGAGACCACATAGTCTCGAGTCTCCATGGGAAGGAGACACCATTTTCAATGTGGAAAACATTGAAAGATCTATATCAAAACAACAGTGATCAGAGGAAGCTGGAGTTGAAAGACAAGCTTCGGAAAATCAAGTGTGAAAAGGGTGACATGATCTCTACATATCTGAACAAGCTCACCACCTGCAGGGATGAGCTTGGAAGTGTAGGGATCATGACAACCGATGATGACATGGTGAGTCTTTCTCTCGTCGATCTTCCTAAGAGCTAGCATAACTACCAAAACTCGGTAAATGGAAGAGAAAAACTGCCAGATTGGGAATGACTTTGGTCAGATCTAATGCAGGAGGAGATAAGAAGAAGCACCAGAGATGGTTCTTCATCCAAGGAGGATGAAGAAAATTGTGCCTTAGTGAGTAAGGAGAAGGATTCTCAGTCCAAATCGAGTTCTTCCCATGGTGGGAAGAAGTTTGACAAATTGAAAGTGCGATGCTTTCATTGTCATGAGGTGGGCCATTATGCAACAAATTGTCCACAGAAGAAATCCAAGAAGGGATCCTTGGAAGGATTAGAAGGTGAGGCACTGGCCTCACAGTTCGAGTTGGATTTCAGCCTCATCGCATGCATGGTTTCATCGATGATGGGTTGCGGTTGGTTTCTTGACAGTGGAGCTTCATTCCACATGATTGGCGATAAGAGTTTGTTCAGTACCTTGTAGGAGAAAGACCTCCAGATACTCATAGAGATGGGTAATGAGGAAAAGTATAGTGTCTCAGGTGTAAGCACAATTGTTTTTCAGAGGGAGCATGGAGCTTGCATTACCTTGACAGATGTGAAGTATGTGCCAGGACTGAAGAAAAACTTGGTATCGATCACGATGCTAGAAGACAAAGGCTATGATGTAGTCTTCAGTAAGGGAAAGGTTTTCCTTAGACACATCACCACGAGAGAGGTGAAGCAGGTCAGTTCATGAGTCAAGAACCTGTATGCTCTTGAGGTTCAATATGCATGAAAAGCCTTGAGGAGCAAGGAAACTATTGGAGACTTGGTGGTTGAGAGGGAGAGTACATTACCTCTCAACATGTAGCGCCAGAAGAAGTCTCAGACAATTGTGGAGGAGCCACAATTGGTGAAGCAGCTTCAGGAGGTTATGGAGCAACCACAATTGGAGAAGACGAGAGGAGACCGAGTGGAGGCATCCACTCATGCAGAGACCTCCAGTAGGGGGAAATTTCAATCCAAGTGGGCAGAGGGATCACATGCATCCATACCTCGAGGTGGGAGGTGGGGCGATGTGAAGTGATAGTCCTAAGAAGGCTGAAATAGGGGTAGGATTCTTGAGGTAACTAACCTCTTTAATTAGACCTTGCTACGGGAGCCCTGATGAGGAGTAGAAGGACTGGCTGAGTGGATAGAGAAAGATGCAGATGGAGCGGCAGAGGAAGCTTCAGCATCAAAGGGTCTTTCTAGCCCAACAGGAAGGTTAGTTGGGAGATCAATTTCTTACTTCTCAGTAACTAAGTTGCAGTGTCGTAGTGGGTAGCACGATGCAACATGATGAGAGGAGGTGTAGTGCGGATGCAGTGCTGAGAGAAAGGACCAGCAGTAACACAGATGTAGTGGGAGGAATTAGTGTGATTGATGCAGTCGGAGATCAAAGTGATAGAGGATAGAGTAGTCAGACATTGAAGAGCACAGAGGTGCAGAGTTTTCAGTCGACAGAGGCAATAACAGTCAGAGAATTTGATGACGGAGGCATCATTCTGATTCAGGTTGGATATTTTTTGTGTTCTTAGAGTTGCTGGAGCAACAACACTTGAGAGAAGTGTTGCGTGCAAAACATTCCAAAGGTTCAAGATCAGGTTCGAGTTGAATGTCTTTCTTGTTGAGAGGGAGTGTTGAAAATGGCAACAAGGAATTCTAAAAATAGAAATGCTAAAAATGGCATTGCTATAAATAGTATTTTAGGATATACTCCAACTCTGTTGGAAATAGCAAAAACTAGAAATGCTAAAAATAGCACTTCTATAAATAGCATTTAAGGAAACATTCCAATTTTAGTTAGTCCTTGAACTAAAATTAAGAATTGAAATTCGAATTTGATCTTAGGAGCTGTCTGTAAAATAATTAATTAATTCATCTTGAGTTAATTAGTTGTAGGAAATCAAAAATGAAGTTTATATGAAGACATGCAACAATTTCTCCATTGATTGAGGAAGTTATCCCTTTATTAAAGGAGATCAGGATGAGTTGTACTTTGAGTTTTAATTAGTTAGCTCAATTAACTGAGTTAAGTCCAGTTAAATTAGTTCCAAATAGTTGGAGGAACTAATTGTGAGTTCAGTCAGTTAATGCATGCATGCATGCAACTAGTGTTCTCCAGATAACTGAATATTCTCTCATAAATAACTCATACATGTCAGTGTAGACAGAGACCCAGTTGAGATTAAACGAAGGGTTAGTGTACTATTAGTTGGAGGAATTTTCTTATAAAGGAAACTCATCCATGTAGAAGAAACAGGGTTCCCTTGAGGATTGTATAGTTCTGACAGTGTGTTAGAGCAGGGTGTGAGATCAGTGTGAGTGATCAGTGTTACACTTGGTAATAGGAGGATCACCCAGAGAAACTGCGCAAGGAAATAGGAGGCTTAGAGGGCAGAGGAGAAGGCTTAGGAGAAGTCTTGATTGCCTGTGAGCATCTAGGAGGATTATACTGAGAGCTGGCTAGCTGTCAGAGCTAAGGCTTTGTGTAATCCTGATGTATTTCCACCTTCATCAATGATGGATTATACTAAGAGCTGGATAGCTTGTGAGCTAAAGCTTTGTGTAATCCTGAGATATTTCCACTTGTATGATAATACAGATATCGGGGTTTTTAGCTAAGGCTTTCCCCAGAGTATTCTTCTGTGTTCATGTGTGATTACTTTCTCATTCTTAGTTATATGTCTTCTATTTGATCTTGCTCATATTCGATTAAGCTTTTGCAAGTTTGTTGTAGAAGTAGATCTTGTATTTTGCTTTAGTATATTGGATAATCTGTTGATCTAAAGTGGGAAATTCTACAGAAGACTATATGAAAAGATCCATGGTATGGGTGTAGTCATCCAGATAACAAGGATCATCATAAATATAAAGTCCCATGGTATGGTCACAACCATCCATATAGTAGAAACATGTGTACAATCATGAATGACATATAATTCCATGCAGCCTCAATCATAACAGACAAGACTCAGGGTTTTGCGCTTCATCCCGATCCGACCAACATATGAATCCTAACATGTGAATAAATGTGTTGAAGTCGAACATGCTAGAAAACCACCTGATTACCAGCCAATGATATGGACCGTTAACAAGCACGAGAGAAACCACCAATAATGATAATGGATCTCAAGGTACAATAGTACAATCCATGAATATGATAATGAATTTGAGGTCAAACAGTCATGGAATCACTCGAGTGAAAGCCAATAATGAAGATCTGTTGTTGGATGCGAAGAACTAGCCATTAGGGCATGCCAACTTTAAGATACTGAAAGGGAGTTTCTAAGTCATCTTCCTAGATAATGAGCTGAAGTCGACAGGAAGCGACCCATCGAAGGAGGGCAATGATGAATCCCCCATCATCAACATGAAACAAGGAATAAAGTGGAATAATTATCAGGACTGTAACAATGACTCAAACAATGTATAAGTAAATAACTGCAGATTGGACTTCTCTTGAACATCAGCGACACGACTCCAGAGTGTGACAACATCTAACTCGACATATGGCTAAAGGCCATGATGACAAAATGGAATAGTCAAATGAGAGGCAAAACGGATCACCCAAACCTGGGAGGACAAGTGACTAAGTGAGGATATCCCAAACCTGACATGAGAGCAGAAGAGTGTCATGTTCAAGAGCAAGATGCTGCATATACAAAAGATGTCTCATCTTCATTTTTCCCTCATTATTTCTGGTGAGTAACCCAATTATTTTTTATCTCAAGCAGGTTGCAAGTTTAACTTTCTTAGAATGTGCTTCTCCTCGTGCGGAGTTTTCCAATCATCCTGTTCCCAAGATTCCAAAAGGGTTGTTTCTCTTATTTGCTTCTGGGTTCTTTTCCATAGGTCCTTTGGTTTGGAGCTCTTACCTTGGAAAATTCTACGATTCCTTTCTTTCCATAGGTTCCATATATTGAAGCCGATTGCCAGGTTCCAGGCTCTTCTGATAGCTGGGCTCTGGAATTGTCCTTTCCCCCATTGGATGAGAGTTTGGACTATATCCGTGGGATTGCGGTATGTTTTTCCAAAGAGGCATCTGGTTTCCTCCCATTGAAATTGAGCTACCCTGCATTCATTCAAGATATGTTCCTGGTCTTCTTCGTTTTGGTCGCACAAGCTACATTTTGACGGGCCTTGGAAGCCTCTTTTCTGAATTTTGTCCCAGGTAAGTATTCGTTTTCTACCAACTAACCAAGCAAAAAGGGTCACCTTTGGCCACCACCTATTCTTCCATAGATGTGACCAATCTTGCGTTTGAGCTTCCTGTGTTTGCTTGATTTTTAGTTTATAAGCTTCCTTAACTGAGAAAGTTCCTTTTGTATTTTCGCCCCATCTGAGGATGTCTGGTCCCTCTCTATATTTGATCCTTCTTGAGTTCATTTCCTTTCTTATTCTGTCTTTCTTCTCCTCTTCAATGTTATTGCCCCACTCCTCAGGTCCTTTCCATTCTCGCCATAATTCATTTTCTCCCCCTTCCTTCCAGTAAACTTTGACTAGTATTAGGCCTTTAGCCTGGGCTTCCCTGTGGATATTTTGTATCTCCTGAACTTCTATCAATTTCTCTCGCTGTTGCCAGGCCTCTACCCAAAAATTTTCTATGCCCCCATTCCTGATTTCCCAAAAAGCATATTTATTTATGATGTCTCTACTCTTACATGCTAGCTCCCATATCCCAGACCCTCTTGGCATTTCATCCTTCCTCATGATCTCTTCGGTTGCTAGGGGAATGTTATATTTCAAGGTCCATATTTCCTTCCATAAATCCTTACCGCCTTGCATCCATCTCCACCAGAGTTTCGCAGCTAGGACTTGATTTAGAGTAGCTGGGTCCCTTATCCCTAGTCCCCCCTCCTCTTTCGGTCTTGTTAGCCTATTCCATGAGCAGAGGGCCCATTTCTTCTGTTGCTTTGGTCCTCCCCATATGAATTTCCTATATATTTCAATCATTTTATTACAGACGCCTTTTGGGACCACCATCACCGATAAGGGGTAAAGAGGGATTGATTGTAGCATGGATTTGAGAAGCACCAACCTGGCTACAATATTCAGGGATCGAAAGGTCCAATTTTCTAATCTAGACTTTAATTTTTCTATAATAGGTTGCCAATTTGCTACCCTGAGCGAACTTGTGTCAAGCATGGTTCCTAAGTATTTGGTAGGCAGCTCTCCCTTCCTAAAGCCCAGGATTCTGATCAGGTGATTTTTCACTGTTTTTGGTGAGTTAAAAATGAAGGCACTTGATTTTTCTTTATTTATTTTGGTTCCAGAGGCATCCATGAATATCTCCAGAATTTCTTTAACCTTTTGAACTTCACGCAAGGATACCTTGCAGAAAATCATGACGTCATCAACGAACTGTTGATGAGTAACTGGGATCCTGTTACCCCATAGATGTAGCCCTTTGACTTTCCTTTCCCTTAGCTCCTTCTTGATATACCTCCCCAACCCTTTAGCCGCAATTATGAACAAGAAGGGAGATAGGGGATCTCCTCGCTGAAGGCCCCGCGATGCATTGAAAGGTGCAGTTTGTGTACCATTGAGGAGGATGGAGAAATTAGGGGTAGATACCATGCTTAGTACCCATTTCACCCATCTACTGCAAAACCCAAAGGCTTGAAGAATGACATCAATATACTTCCAGCTTAATCTGTCATATGCCTTTGACAAGTCTAACTTTAACATCATACCTGGTTCCTTCTTTTGCTTCAGAGTGTGAATTACTTCTTGAGATACCACCAGACCATCTATAATCTGCCTCCCTTCCACGAAATTAGTCTGTTCTGGGGATATTATACCGGTCATGATAGGTTTAAGTCTCTTGACCATTAAGGTGACTATTATTTTGTAGATCACATTGCACAGAGCAATCGGCCTAAAGCCTTCAGCTGATTCAGAGTTTGCAGTTTTGGGAATGAGAGTAAGTAAGGTAGAATTTATTCCAGGCCATACCTTTTGGTGCATACACGCTTCCTCCACTACTGCTACAATATCTTCTCCTAGGAAATGCCAACAAGCTTGGTAAAATTCAGCCGTATACCCATCGGGACCTGGGGCTTTATTCTTTTTCAATCCCTTCACAGTTTCTTCCACTTCTTCTAGAGTTGCTTCCCTCATCAGAGCTAAATTTTGGTCTCTAGTAACTAGCTTGGGAATCTCCTTAGTGATCCTTCCTATGGCTTCTGTTCTGTTTCTCTGAGGTTCAGTAAGTAAAATTCTAAAGTGCCTGACCAGATCTTGCTCCATTTCCTCGTGGTGAGTTAAATGCTGCCCTTCCTTGTTTTTGATTGAGAAGATCATGTTCTTCTGTCTGTGCTGGACCATAGCTTTGTGGAAAAATTTTGTATTTCTTTCGCCTTCCCTAAGCCACTGCACTCTAGACTTTTGTTTCCATAGGAGTTCCTCATGTTTCCTTCGTTCTTCTAATTGACTTATAATCTGGCCTTCCTCTCTGATCCTGTCCTCGTTTCTGCCCTCCAGAATGTCTTTCTATTGTAGTTACTCCATTTTCTATTCTAGCCGCTGTTGTTCTTTAAAATGTCCCCCAAACTCCTCTTTATTCCATTTTTTGATTCTTCCCTTTAGCTCATTTAGTTTACGCTGGAAGGTGTGCATATTATTTCTTCCTAATTGATTGCTCTTTGTCCACCATTCTTCTAATTTTGGGACAAACCTTGGGTCTCTCAGCCAGAAGGCCTCAAATCTGAACGGGCTTCTTTTAGGGCTCTGTTTCAGATCAATTTCTAATTTTACCGGCCAGTGATCTGATCCTCCTACCGGTAAGATCACTACTTCTATGAATATATCTTTCAAAATGATTTCTTCAGAAATAAGAAATCTATCTAGTCTGGAAGCTACTTGTTACCTCTCCTCTGCGATTGTTCCAGGTATGAATGCCATTTATTGTCTGGATGTCCACTAATCGCTGTTCTGCTATCAGCTCTCTGAATGCTTCCATATCTGCATCTAGCATTCTCAACCCCCCCTCTCTTTTCGTCTAAAGACTTTGTCATGTTAAAGTCACCCCCTATCATCCATGGCATCCCAGGAATGAGATTCCTCATTATATTAAGATTTTGGATGAACCCTTTTCTATCTGCTGGTATATGTGGACCATATACCCCTGTTAAAATCGCACGTTCCAATGATCCTATTATTTTGAAGGTTCCTGAGAGGATTCCTGGGAGGCTTATCCAATAATCGAATTGAATTTCCTCTGGGTTCCATAAAATTGCTAGCCCTCCTGCACTGCTGGATGCATCCTGTCCCATCAATTCATACCTCATGTTGCCCTTGCTTACTATTTCTTTCAGCCTTTCCGTGCTAATTTTTGTTTCTTGGATAATCATTATACTTGGCTTTTCCTTTTTCAGTCTATCCTTCAGATATCTTTGTTTGCCTCTGCTGTTGAGGCCTCTGATGTTCCAAGTTGTAATAATCATTTTAACAATCTTGAAGGTGTTTGGAATACCTCTGACAGCGGTATGACCCTTCCCGAGTTTACCAACATCTCTCCCACCTCTTGAATTGTTTCGCTCATTGATCTCCTACCCCTCTTTCTTCCACCTCTGCCAGAACTGCTCATTCCCACAATCTGTTTGCCCTACGCTTCTATCGGTTCCAGATTGTTTGCTGTTGTTGTCCCTAATTTTTCTTTGTATTTTTGGAAGGTTTCTTTATACAATTGCTTCTGTTCTTCTGGGATAAATCTCTCATCGAGCTTCCTCCACTCTTGCAACAATTTTCGCATTATACGTTCCTCTTCTCCTCCTCTGTCTTTTTGAGGGTCAATCTCCATCTGAGTTTGGTTTATTGGCTGATCCTCTTTCTCCTCTGTCTCCCTCTAATCTTTACTCTTTTGTTTGGGCGTTTGATTTGCTGCTTCTTCTTTGGAGCTTTCCATATTCTTGCCCTCGCTCTCTAGATTTTCCGCCATTTCAATCTCCTCATCTTGGAGGATTTTGAATTTGTTTTGTGTTTCCAAATTGGTAATTTCCTTTGGCATTTGTCTCGTTGGTTTGTTTGTCCCTTGTTTCTTTTTCTGCTGGACTTCTTTAAATCTTTCATTCCCCTGCTCGAGGTTCCCTGCTACTCGTTCTTCTTCTCTCTTAATCCTTACATCCTCCGTTTGACTTAAGGGACATTGTCTGAAGAGATATCCGTATTTGTGACACCTTCTACAGCGGAAGGGTATATGCTCGTAATCCACTGGTTGTTGCCAGATCGTCATGGTATTCTAACTCTATAAAGTCTGGGAGAGGTTCTGTAATATTCATATATGCGCATATTCTGGCATATGATGTGTACCTTCCTCTCTTTGTGGACTCCGCTACCTTCACAAAAGACCCAATTGCATTTCCTATACCTTCTAAAATATCTGGATCCCAAAAATCTATTGGGAGCTCGAAAAGTCTTATCCAAATCGGTGTTGCAAGCATTTTCTCCTTGTCCGGATTGTAGCAATACACCCAGTGCCTCATAAAAAGCCCTGCATTGTTCATAAAATACGGTCCCCCCTCGAAGATCCTTTCCTTGTCCTCTGTATTAGAGAAAATCACAGTGAAAAAACCCTTCGCTCCTAATTTCAACTCTACATGCCCCTTAGGTTTCCATCTCTGTTGAATCCATTTCATTAGGTCCTTCTCAGTCAGCCAGAACCCTACAAATTTACAGATTAATGCATAGTCTTTCATGTAATTCCTATATTCTTCTAGTTTATTGCTTGGTATGACAAACCTAGGTTTCTTCGATGCCCTTGGGAGACATTTACCTCGTAGGCCCGAATGCCAGTTTGCTCCGCTTTCTGGGTTTCCTTCGTTGTTCATCCTCGTTTCATTCCACGTGTGTTCCTTGCTTGCCTCCCCTGTTGCCATGTTCTTGTAGGAGGGGATCTCTCCCCTCCCCCCGTTCGTTTCCATCTAACCCTCAGCTCCTATTCTCCTTTCCGATTCCTCGAGCAGCGTTTTGGGGAGACCTAATTTGTCCCTTCACAGTAAATCCTTACCACTCCATTCTAGTCTGATCTTTGATTCTTTGATTGGAAACAGACTGATCAGCTCAGATCTACTGCTGATAGCCGCATCCGCCTAAACCCTAGCTCTTAGAGTTGATCCTTCTATTCCATTAAAACTTAAAATATCTCACATATTATACACCTTTCCAAAGGGAACTGTGGGCCACAGAATAATCAACCATTACTAGCCGATGGTCCCGAGCTAGAGGCATAACCACAAAATTGCTAAGTCCACAAAAAGTACACAATTTAACCCATAAAGTTAGGAGATGGACACAGTGATGAAATAGGGAAACCCCTAAATGGTTTTCGTGTTCAGAAGGGGGTGATAACTCTCGAGCATCATGATCACGCGAACGCCACTGATTTCCATCCAAGCACATAACCTGCCCGGAAAATATTTTATCATAATCTGCACAACTAACTTTTACCATTGATCCTCCCTGCCAGATCCTACGACGGAGGATAATATCGCACTGCCAACTATCCCACAGGATACTCACACGGTGGCCACCCTGGACCCACAAACAAGCCCGCTTGTTCCTGACCGTAGATCTTTCCTGCAGGATCAGACGACCCAGGACCATATCACACAGGCCTAACCCACTGAAGAATAATGCGCGATGAGGGCGGTATTCCAACTTCATACCCTACCACATGTAGCGCGGTGAGTGGAATCGCTCTCAACTCCACAATACCGCTTCCTGCACTAAGGACATGCGATGGCCGCCAAACCACCTCTCGGGCTGAATTGAAACTGCTGAAAGGAAAACCGGGGGACATAGGTTGCCGGGAAAGCCGACAATCCGGTTCCTTTCATCAACCCTCCTTCGTGGGTTAAGGAACCGGTGACTAATGAGAACCCAGCTATTCTGCCCACTATCTGCGAAACTGTGTTTGCACATCAGCTTCCATCTGACACTTCTGAGACTGTACTATCGAAAGGTTGGGGAGGCTGAAAGTAAACTTCATCCCCAAAATTATTATGTTCCAGAGAAAAAACTGCATAAATATACAGAATCAACAAGACACCGCCCCCGTGTCTTTGTAATGAAACACCATTATATCCTCGTCCGCCTTGTCGTGACATTGCGTCTTCAATCTAGACATAGGCAACTCAAGCCACTTCAGCACCACCTTACTTTTAGTACTGAGTACACCTTAATTAGCCAAAATGTCTACCAATTTGTTAGTTGTTCTTCTCACATGGTTAAAATTCACCGTGCGGACGCCCTCGAGATGAAGCTGGATTCTCTGAAAGACCTGGAGCAGTCTCCATTATTTAGAGACTTTGTTGGGTCCCTATAATACTAGTGATTACCCCATTACTATTGTAGTTGTACTCCTTATTAATATTTTTGTGCCCCTATTGTCCCCATATTGTTATTACTGTGCCCCATAGAATCCATCTATTGTTATTTTTGTGGCTTTATATTATTATTGTTAGGTCGGCTGGGTTATATTGTGACTCCTTAGACTCTGATATATAGAAAGAAGGTTTTGTCATTTGAATCATCCAAGAATTGTTCATTTATGTA
>APFE031734338.1:0-16437 GCA_000404065.3 Pinus taeda | reverse complement strand
TTTATTAAAACTGTCATGATACTTTATGACATTTTTCTTTGACTTGCATTTTGTAAATTTTGTTACAAAGAAATCTATGTAATATATAATCTTTTTAGTAAAAAAAATTGCAATGATTTATTATTTTTTTTTTTGTAAGTCAAGGATCTATTCATTAATCAAAAGGAGAGTAAATAATTATCAAAATGTGAGTAGTCTCACCTCGACAGGGTTCGTTGACCATTATCACCATATTAAAAAAAAATAGAAGTAGACACAAACTAGAAGTCTAAAGCTTGACAATCTAAAAGCACCAAAAGACAAATAGAACCAAAAGAACACTTATGACCATGCTCAATCATCATAAATAATTGATGTTGGTTTCTCTAGCCCAATACCTAGAGGGGGAGGGGGGCAATATGAGCACTAAATTTTTTCTCAAAGTGAGCCATTCACGTTTCTAGCTTCTCAACCTTCTCTGCTAGCAGATTTTTTCCTCGACAAACCACCACAATCCTTTATCTAGCATGACATTGAAATTAATGCAACTAGTTTAGTGTCACGATGAAAACCTCATGCTCTTCTTTTCTGATCCTATAGTGTGCTTCCAAGTGATCCATAACAAACTGGAACAGGTCACGATAGGAAATAGAGTGTATCTACCGACAAACAACTCTAGCACGCCCCTGCCTACAACTCTAACTCTACACACCTGCTCCACCCCCTCGGGCCATACTTCCTTTCATACCATCACCGGTTGCAAGTCCACCCTTCACGGAGCACACACCACCTCTACCACCACGAGCGCTCGACAACACTTTGTTCACACCACCACGAGTGCTAAAAAATACTCTGTTCACACCAACACGAGCACATACTCCCTGCTTGGGTCATGTAACAACCTTAACCCCTAATGTCACCTTTTGCTTGTTGTTAGTACCACCCTGACTTGACAAGGCACTCCTCCACAGGGGTTGGGATCAAGAATTACACTGTACAGGTTGTATGGTGAGAGCTTTGGAAGAGGGTCCCAAGAAAATACCTACAACGTTCTTCATAATCTCTCGACAAGCCGAGAGCCAAAACGAGCTAGATGTCAACCCCAAATTATCTAGCAGGAGCCTTCCCCACAGAACAGAAAACCACCACACACCAACCAAGAGAAAGTCGTGCTTAACCACAATTATTCATTGTGTCATCCAAACCTATGTCTCTTCCTCTCCTCTAACAAGGGAGGTACCTTGGAATAGAGACGCGGGCCACAAGACTTGACACTAGAGCACATACTCTTGAGGGCCAAACCAAAACCAAATAAAAAACAAAACAAACTCCACCAAACTTCCCTGCAACCTCTAAGGCCAGTTGGTTCTCACCTAATGATACATTTCAGAAACCCATGATAAAACCACAAAGAGAGGAGTAACCAAAATATTTCTAGCAGACACAAGACCCAAGCACCATCCCAAACACAGAAAAAACTCAGGGAAAAACATTATCTAGAAACACAGGTAGGGACACTGAGAATGACCCTCTTACCATGAAAATTTCCCTCAACCCACTGACAGGTGTGAGGAACCATGCACTGGCAGAAAAACTTGAAGCTTTATTTGGTCATTCACAGTGGAGGAAGAAACAACATATTTTTCTCCACCACTCCAAGAAAACTTGAGGGCTGAAGAATCCAAAAAGACTAGCATTTCTCAGACCAAAATCTACTAACCTCCTCACTGCCAAATTAATATAACATTCCATAATTGCGATGATTGCCATTAACCAACTTTCCTTACCAATACACATTCCCATGGAGGATGAATGAAGGCTCGCAAACCACACCTTTCCTCTCACCTTGTGTTATCTCAAAATCAGACCCTGATAGGCTGCTATGATCAGGTAGACTTCAAGTAACTATTTAAAACCTACTTTGGTTGAGGCTTAGCCTCCACAACCTGAGAGGGCTCTCTCAAAGGATTAATGATTTTCAATTATGAGTAAGATGGCTAACTCTTATGAAACAAATGTAAAAATATGAGTGGTGGAAACACAATTAGAAAGTATCCATTGGGTTTATGGAGTGAAATATGATTCAATATTTACAATAAGGTTAGATCTACATAGAAGTCAGGGCATTTAGAACTCAATGCATGTAGGATACACCAGAAACACAAAGAACCAACACAGTTTACAAATGCATGAAGGAAATTAGAGCACTGTTAGTGATTTCTAAGTAATCACACATTCATACCACTGTAGATAATAGGAAGAGAACAATACAAGACATTCCAAGCATCGAATTCTTTCTGATTCCTGATAAGTAAAGCCAAAGTACTGTATTACTAAAAACAGAGTCTTTACATAAAGCCAAATATGAGAGCTTTTCTGAATAATTTTCCAACCCTTTGTACATCAGATGTTCTGCTATATATAAAGCTCTGTCCATAACTGAGATTCCTCCTCCAGCATGAGGGGAACTCGAATTCATCTTATTATGACACTTATTAACACTTTAAACTAACTATTAAATACCACTAACTGCTAACTGAAAGTTCTAGAAACCTAATACAATTAGGAGTCTAACTCCACATCATGTTGGTGATAGTATTTATTACAATCAAAACTCATTCTCTGACAAGTGGTCTCCTTCAATTTAGCTGTGGTGGATGTTGAAGCTCCTTACTGGTCCTTAATGTCTTATCCCTTTATTGCTGCTAAGAAGTAAGAAACTGCCCCTGTTTTTTTGCTTTTGGTTTCCTCAAAGATATTTGAAACCAATTAACCATGTTGTTCTTCTTTAATTACCCAAAAATCTATTTGAGTGCCATGTTCTTCATGTGCTGTAAGCTTTTCCCATATACATATGTGATGACAAAACCTCTTCAAAGCTGTTTGAAAAGTCATGGACAATACTAGCGGTGATCATTTGTATAATAAAAGCTTTAGAGTTCATATATCTTTCTTCTGCTTGTTTGGCCATTGCTAATTTCTTGCACATTGTAAATGATCCTTTTCTGAAACTCCCTTTCAAAATTTCCCCTCGGTCACTCAAAATTGGTCGACCGAGTTTAATTATGCAGCTACAGCAGTTTCGTAGCGCGCTACAAAACTGCTGTGCATTAGGCATCATCTACAGCAGTTTCGTAGCGCACTACAAAACTGTTGTGTAATCACAAAAACACAGCTTTAAACCAAAAAATGATTGTCTTGGGCCTCTTCATACTTCTGACCCCTCCATGGAATTCCTGCAATGTGAATATTCTATCTCATTGGTATTCACGGACAAGAAAACCATATCATGATAATAATCAGTTAACACTGACAATGATCACAACAATGGACAACACTTTGATCACATATGGAAAATATTGTAGCCAGTTTCAGGTATCATGTAGCTGGCTGAAAAAATATTGATGATCCACGTGAGCAACCTTTAGAGAAAACTGTAGTGCAATAAGATAAAACCACCTAGAGTAAACATACGCTTCCTCCCAAATGAAATCTGTGATCATCTAGTAGAAGAAAAGCATCGGGTATTGAATGAGATGTAAGCCAATTCAATTCAGTACAGAAATCATAAATTAAAACCAAGAATTAAAGAAAAGTAGTTCGCCCTCCTCTTCAGCTTTGTTTATCAAAAGCTGTGTTGAACTTGTCGGTAAGTTCGTTCATGGTACTGGAACAATTTGTGATCATAGCTAGGTAAGCCATCAACAATGTATCGTTATATTCCATTAGAAAATCATCTGGAAACTTTGGGGATTCTATGGTAGGAAACCTTCTTAGAAAACTGGAAACTTTCCGAAACAAAGAATTTTCTTATGGAATTTCACCTCTTTGCATTGCTGACAAGAAATGATAAAGAACTCCAATACGGATGTTAAGAATTTTTATGGCACTGTGAATTCCGGTTAGATGTGCAGCCAATTGAGTAACAGCTGAGCCTCCATCTGAGGGTTTTAGGTGTGCAACAAGATCAACAGAAATCCGCTCTACCTCCACAGTCTTTATAGTGTAGTTTGACTTCACAAATATATGAGGAAAGTTGCCTCGCTTGATCTTCAAATAATTTAAATTGAAAGCCTATTAATTTGCTTTTCATGTATGAACCCAGACATCATCATGATTGTGAACACTCGGCTCCTTTTCGAAACTTGCAAGCTGTGTGTACCAAGACACCTAATGATCTAATGATGAGGATAAGCGGTTGAATTGATAGGCAATGTGTATGGGCTATATTTTGATGATGTAGAAAGATAACGGATTTTGATAAATTTGACAGCTAGATGAGATTTGCTATGGATCAGCACGAATCCCCGATTTCGTAGCGCATAAGAACTTTGAAATAGGATTGACATAGGGAGCTTAGGTGTGATGTTAGACCAGTGATGGATGAACATGGAGTGTTGACCTTTATTTAAACATACCAACAAGACTCCTATTACTTATACACTAAAGCAAACATGGAAAAATTAAACCTGGACTAACATCTAACCTTTACAATCGAACTGATGTGAACAATTTAGAAATTGTTTCTTAAGTGATAACACCTTGCACTTGACATAATGAGAGGATAGGTAGTATGTACTCTTTCCTAGCTCTTATATATTAACTTTCATTGCATACACGTCAAGCCTGTCTCGTATTCCATCACCCCCACCAGGGAAATGATTTATTTTTTTTATTATTAATTTTTATTTTTTAATTTTCATTACTATTTTAATTGCGTTGAACTATTTTTTATTATATTTAAATATTCCTTGATGTAATGATTACTACAATGTCTCCCCCATAATGTGTATAATGTGAATAAATCAAAATTTAAAGAAAAAAATATTGTCTAACAATTCTAAATTTTAGAGTTTTTTTTGTTGGAACCAAGCCCAACAATTTTTGGTCAAATAATGATTTTTTGTTGTTTAAAGTGTATTTTTGAACACATACATTAATTCAATGGCTTGAAAAACCCATGAGGAAGTCAAATTGTATAAAGTTCATTGCTCAAACTCTCAATTTCATGAAATCCCCACTGGATTAAATATGTCCTAAATAGCTGCAAAATTTAGAATAGTTAGACTACAAAGAAAAATTATGGTGAAATGAAGAGTTAAAAGTGGAAAAAATAAAATTAAGATATTGTAAAGAGGTGATCAACCCTACCATATAAAATTAAAACTATATCTATATTTTGACAAGTGTAAAGAAAATATTAAATATTGCCAACATAAGAACTAATTGTCATTATTTCCATGGTGAAATTGAGAGTTTAGTCAATTCCCAAAACTCTTTGGGATGAAAGAGTCTCACCTTTGTAACACTCAAAAGATTGAAGATATAAAACACATTCTCTTAGGTTGATTTGTATACAAATTAGATTTACATTTCAAAAGATTTGTCACATGACCAACCTTTTCACTTAGCAAAACTGTGTGATTCTCTTAATGCTTTTCCACCACTAAACATAAAATTCTAAAAGTATTAGAAGTAATCTATTACTTTTTAAGATCCTATAAACTAATTTGATTTCTAAACATCATCAATAATTATAATAGTTTGTTATAAAGCTAAATTATTTTAAATATCTCTTCAAAATTAAATAATTTATTCTTTGTAATATTTAAAAATAATATAATCATATTTAATTTATTTTTTCTTCTGCAAATATTTACGAGGAAAAAATTTAGATTTTAAATTGATTATATCATTAACTTATAAAACAAGATCCATGTGGTGGCAATGACAATCTCTTTGTTTTTTTGCAAATTGCGACCATGTGAGTTTTGTTTATTGTGCAAGAATGATTAATATTTGAGAACATAAATTACAACATACCTTAAATCCCTAGTTTTATATACTAGCAACTGCACTGGAGGTTGCAAAGGAAACGTCATAAGGTATAAATTCGAGAAGAATCGTAACATATAGAAGATCACTGAATATAAAAATTAGTAAAAAAATGTTGTTCAAAGCTAGAAGATAAAGAGAAATCACTTACATTACGCCAAATTTATAGATTCTATAACCTTTCCAACATAGATTGCCTCTCAATCTTCAAAGATGATCTTTCGACTTCCAATAGCAAATATTTGATAAAAAAGATGCTATTTTTCAATATCGAACTATCTCACTTGATCAAAAGGTTACAATATTTTACCACTTGCTATTAAGGTGATTGGTTTTTCCTTTGCTTGTCCTCGCTTAACTTCTTTTGGGCATTTGGACTGGTTTGTGACATAGGAGGTTTATTGAAATATTTTTTCCAAAATGACAAATTCAAAATTTACCATTGGATGAACTAGTTTAAAATAGAGCTACGAAATAGATATATCAATAAATATAGTCACCGAGACAACAAATTTATAATGTTTGATAGGAGATAAATTAATATTTTGTTGAGTGTTGATTAAATAATTCTTTTAGTTGACATACCAACTTTATGCTTTCTTCCAAAAAATTGGATATCCCTTTAAATTGCCCCATTTTCCAACGTCTCTCAAAGGATGCAAATTCATTTTTCATATGTATAAAACAAAGCTTCTAAAATCTGTAACAATAACAAAACAATTAACGTTCTCAAATAAATAAAAATACATTCATATTGAGGACCTAAAAGAGCCTATAGATTGGACATGTACAACCAAAAATATACCTCTACCTCTGCCCAGGTCAAATAATGAAGAAATTTGCCACCAATGTAATGAACCCACACCTTTGTATTGTTAATGCTAATCCAATGATTTAGACTTAATGATAATTTCAGAAAATTTCTATAACAAACAATTAGTGCCCTTAACCAAATAGGATTATACCGCAATAACTACTAAAAATCTAAGGAAGTGTCAATGCGTGAAAAAATATCAATACCATTAACAAGAAACAATGACGCTAAAAAAATGAAGTGGTGTATAAATGGACAACAGAGTATATTTACCTGTCAACTGATGCTTTCTGACACAATAAAAGCATTTAGAAATATGACCAACAACTTCAAATAAAAATAAGTACGAATTATCCTCATGCGAAAATAATAGTAAATATTTTCTATGTATTCAACCAACAATAATAATCTCTTTGGTGTAATGATCATCCAAAGCAAATTAAAGATAAAATTTCTATGTAAAGAAAATTTACGATCTATTTTTTATGATTAACATGTACGTAATTATATTAATAAGAAATGATAATTTGATATCCCTTACTCTCATTTGGATAATTTCATATCTTTCTGTTTGAAATTTGTTGTAGTAATACCTTAATTTAGTTATTGTTTTGCCCAGTTTGTCCATCTGATGAGAGTCAACTATTAATGAGTAAATAAATATGAAACAACTTAAATGATGTAAGATACAATCGACATAAGCTCATGTTCGCCACTCTCGGAGGTTCTCTTCTTGTTCCTAACATGTTAGCACCTCTATTTCATAAAAACCTGTAAGCTTCTGACATGCTTTAGACCAGTTAGCCTCTGACTTGGTTCAACCATATCTTTCATCGGTTTAAAATTTCTTCTTGTAAACACTTCAACATTGGTATTTCTTAAACATCCTCCATTTACAATTTTTCATTTGCAAGCACCTTGACATTGGCCTTCTCATAAATATATCCAAGATAGTCGAGGGGTAACTTTCCTTTGTTCATAGAAATAACCCTTAGAATCTCATCCTTAAAATAATTGATGTCCTTAGACCACCCTAGGGAATTCAAATTTACTCCATTTTCTTTAGAACACAAGCCTTGCTTATCCACATCATTGGAATTCATTTGTTCGAGCTGGCGATCTTGAAATTCTCCTCCATTCTAGTAACACAAATCTCCCGGCGGTTGAGAGAACAACCATGATAGTGTAGCCCCACTATCGTAACTTATGCAGGGAGAGAGAAAAGTCCCCATTGTTAGAAATCAAAAGAATCAGAGAAGGAGGCCTATTTTCAAGAGAAAAAAAGAAAACATCACTCAGTATGGCCTTATTAGCCACATATTTTTTCCCACTGGGGACTTTGATGAGATTTATCCTATTATTCTGGCAGCCCTGTCAGATTTCCTTTGAAATATGATTATAGTATTCGTAGGATGAGAACATAGTAATGGCTTCATTGTTATGTCCCTATAATACTAGTATATCCCCCTTATTGCTATTTTTGTGCCCATGTAGCCCCATATTATTGTTGTGCCCCATAGAAACCCACTATTTTTATTGTTGTGCCCTTATATTATTATTTTTATGTAGGCTTTGATTATATTGTGACCCCTTGGACTCTTATATATACAAAGGATGTCTTGTCATATGTATCATCCAAGAATTTTTCATTTATGTAATGTAAAGGAGTTTCCCCCTCAAAGATCATAATTTTTAAGTTGTTGATCTATCAATTCTTGTATTTTGTGAGTTGGTTGCATAACATTTGGTATAAGAGCTTTGGATTCTAGGGTTTCGCTGCTTCAAATAGGTCATCATGGAATTTTTGTTATAAACTTTTTTATACTAAGCTTAAGAAACAGAAATTGCAACCACCTAGAGCTGAAATCGTGGTGAACATTTTTCCAAAATTTTAGATCTTATTTGGATATATTTTATGAGATATTGTCTGAAGAAGTTAGAGTTTTTTCATGCTCTAGAATTCAGTCTCAAACAAGAGACTAAGGGAAAATCATCGTAACTTTCTCTTCAAACATCGGATTGGAATTTCGTAAAAAGTGACAGAAAGAGAACAAAATTTATTTCCTTGTGTATTAATTTTAGGGCTGAAGGATGAAACAATGACACGTGGCATTAAGTACAAGTTCTCTCTACTTAACCAATCCATAATCAGGTCATTGTGGGAGATTTGACATAACATTACTTTGAAGAATCCAATTTTGGTTTGACTTGTGGTATTGGAAATAATACTCAGATGGCTATGAAAAAAAAATAATTCAGACCTTGGAGATCTGAATTTACAAATTTATATCCATTTAAATATAGAGCTCCTAAAAGAAATAAAAATGTGTGTATTTTTTGTAAAATAGCATAACTTTTATTTGAAAAATTTGTTTGAAGGGATTATAAGGTAATATTGAAGCATATTTATCAATATTGGGTTCTAAAATTCCTCCCAAAAAAAATTCTACACCCATTAAGCCCTCAGAAATCTCTACTATGACACATGAAGAAGAAGAATTGCAACATAATATATCAAAATTACGAGACCAAGTGCAACAAATTTCGCTCTCACAAAGAGCAACCAAAGATGAACTAAAAGGGGGCATGGATGGTTTAAAAACAAAAATAAAAGGTGACATGGATAGTATAAAAGGGAACATGGATGTTTTTAAAGTAGACATGGATGCGATGAATGTCAATTTGGAAGGGTTGACAAAGTTATTGCAAGAAAGGCTTCCCAATGGTGAAAAATTAATCCATTAAAAACATGATGAGGAAACAAGGAATATGAATTCTGATTTTAGAGACTCCAATTGGGGTTTAAGAACCACCATATTCCAAATATAGATATGAGGAACTTTGATGGCAAGGATCTGGTAACATGGATACTATAGATGGAGAAATATATTGATCTACAAGATGTTTAAACCTCACAAAAGGTATGTAATGAATATTTATATTTAGAACCCAATAAGTTTGTATGGTATAGCTATATTTGTTCTCGTAAACCCCTTTTCACTTGGTCAATTTTTACGGAGGAAATGATAGCACATTATGAAGATACAAAGAGAAACACCTTCTTTAGCAAATCGATAAATCTCAAACAAAATGGTTTTAATGGTGGAGTGCATTAAAGACTTCCAAAAATTGAATATTAGGGTAACCAATATTCCAGAGGAGCATCAAATTGATGTATTCATAGGGACTTTAAAAGATAACATCTAGCATGAGGTTCACCTTTGGGAACCTGATTCATTGGAGAAGGTATTTAGGGTGGCAAGAAAAGTTGAAAGAAAAATTATGGCAACAAGTCTACCACTCACAACTATAAAAATGGAAGTGTTGCAGATCCTATTCTTCCACAACCTACAAGGTTGACACAACAAAAATTGGAGGAAAAAAGAGAAAAATGGGTTTGTTACAGTTGTGATAGAAAATACACTAAGGTTCATAAGTGTGCAGAAAAGAAATTATTCTACATAGATTTTGAAGAGGAGGAAGAAAAGGAACAAGAAAAATCAAAAGAGGAGGATATACTCCAGGAACCAACCACAGAGAAAGAAGAAATTAATTTGACCATATCTTGTAATGCATTGGAAGGAATTAACACTCCTCAATATCTCAATATAGAGATATATGAAGAAGAAAAAGGTAATAGTGTTGATTGATTCGGGTAGTACCCATAATTTATTCATTGTAAGAGAGCCAAGGAATTGAATATCTTCCTATATCCAGCACCCAAGTGTCAAGTGGTGGTTGCAAATGGAGGAATTATAAATTTCTCTAGAAAGTTCCATAATATCAAGCTAACCTTGGGGGAATATGTATTGAATAGTCCAATGCTTTCCATTCCAATGGGTGGTGTTGATGTTGTACTAGCAGTCCAATGGTTACAATCTTTGGGTATGATAGCTTTCAATTTTCAAGAGATTTTCTTGAAATTTTTTCAGGAAGGAAAGGAATTTGAATTAAGGGGTATCATAGGGAAACTAGGAAAGCTAATCAACTCTAATGGAATGAAAAATATTACGAAGAAATAACAACGGGCTGCGACTGCACAATTATTCTCACTAGAGGTTAAAACATTGAAATCATCTATTTCTTCAGATATCCAGAAAGTTGTGGACAATCATTCCAAGGTTTTTGAGACTCCCAAAGCCCTCCCACCTATTCATGATCATGATCATGCTATATCAACCTAGTCAAAGTTCTTTCTCTGATCCAGTAGTATTTGTGCAAAAGGAGGATGGATCATGGCATATGTGTCCAGATTATAGGGAGCTCAACAAGCTCACTATTAAAGATAAATTTCCCATTCTTGTCATTGTTGAATTGTTGGATGAATTAAATGGAGAGGTTTACTTCACCAAGCTGGATCTTCGTTCAGGATATCATCAAATTAGAATGAAGAATGAAGACATTCTGAAAACAACATTTAGAACTCATGAGGGTCATTATGAATTTTTGGTCATAACTTTTGGCCTTACTAATGCACCTTTCACATTTCAAGGTTTGATGAATTCCATTTTCAAACCCTTCCTTAGAAAATTTTTTGATGATATTTTTTGATGATATACTTTTCTACTACAAGTCTTGGAAGGCTCGTGTTCAACATCTTGACAGGGTGCTCAAACTATTGGAGGAGAAATAATTATATGCAAAACATCCAAATGTTTATTTGGAATACATGAGGTGGAGTATTTGGGTCATATTGTATTTCATGAGGGTGTTAAGGTAGCCCCTAACAAAACTAAATCCATAAAGGAATGGGAAATCCCCACAACCATACATAATCTTTGAGGATTTCTCGGGTTAACAGGGTATTATCGCAAGTTTGTTAAGAGATATGGGAGAATGGTGACACCTCTAACATAGTTACTGAAGAAAGATGCATTTTCTTGGATTCCAGAAAAATGAAGGTCTTTGAACATCTTAAAGAGGCAGTGTGCCAAGCACCAGAATTAGCTACACCAGACTTCCAAAAAACTTTTATTGTGGAATGTGATGCCTCAGGAAATGGAATTGGTGATATTTTAATGCAAGAAGGAAGAGGAAAAAAAGCCATTGCTTTTGAAAGTCATCCAATCAAAGGAAAGTATTTACACAAACCTATTTATGAGAAGGAAATGTTGGAAATAGTACATGCACTAAAGAAGTGATGACCTTACCTAATGGGAAGACACTTCAAGGTAAAAAAAGATCATGATAGTCTTAAATACTTTTTGGAACAAAGAATATGTTTAGAAGAGCAACAAAAATCAAGGACAAATATGTTGGCTTATGACTTTGAATTCATCTACAAAAAATGGAAGCAAAATTTTCTTGCAGATGCACTCTCAATAAAGGATGAGGATGTGGAAACATTGCTTTGTGTCGTTTATATTATCCAACCTGAGTGGATAACTAAAGCAAGCGATGAATGGAAGAATGATGGAGAGGTGTGGTCACTCATTCAAAATTTGCAGCAAGATCCCAGTACATCGTTACGTTTAGCTGGAAATATGATTAATTATGGTACAAAGATTGCTTATATATTTGTAAGATTCCCCAACTCAAACAAAAGATTCTTTTGGAATTGCACACCTCTCCCTTAAGAGGGCACTCAATATTTTTTAAAAACTTACCATAGGGTCAAGAAGGAATTTTTTTGGGATGGCCTTAAATTTGATATTTAGAAGTTTGTGCTAGAATGTTTTGTTTGCCAACAAAATAAAGTTGAGACAAATAAGACCCTGGGTCTGTTACAACCTTTAGCCATTCCAAGTCAGTGTTTGGAGGAGGTACCAATGGATTTTATCACAGGTTTACCCAATTCTGAAGGAAAGAGTGTCATCATTGTGGAAGTTGATAGAATTGCCAAGTATGCACACTTTGTGCATTATCACATCCTTTTAAAACAAGTGCAGTTGCTACTGTATTTATGGAAAGAACTAAAAATATTCATGGAAATCCAAAGATTATAGTAAGTGACAAAGATCCCATTTTCCCAGGAAATTTTTGGACAAAATTATTTTCTTGTCTTGGTACTCAATTAGCTTGTAGGTCATCTTATCATCCTTAGTCTGATTGAAAAAACGAGATAGTGAACAAATGTTTGGAAGGATATTTTCGTTGCTTTGTATCTAATAAACAAACATAATGGGTCAAGTGGTTACTTCTAGCTGAATGGTGGTATAACACTTCCTTCCATACTATAGCAAAAATGACCCCATTTATGGCACTTTATGAATATCATCCACCATCCATCACATCATATTTAAGATAAAATTATAAGCTTCAAGAAGTGGAATATCACATCGAGCATCAACAAAAAGCTCTCCAAGTCTTAATGGATAACCTTGCTCTGGTACAAAATAGAATGAAACAACAGGCATATCTACATCGCAGTGAAAGAAGTTTTGATGTAGGTGACAAGGTATTTTTACAGCTACAACCATACAAAAAAAATGTCTCTCAAGCAAGCTAAGAAGGATAATAAATTATCACTAGAGTACTATGGTCCTTACAAGGTGTTGCAAATTATTGGCACTATGGCATACAAATTGGTGTTGTTTGCATCTTCCCAAGTAGCTACTTTGATCTTGGGCTATCTTAGTAGATAGTTTGAGCCTTGTGGTCCAAGACAAAGACTCCACGATTGGCTGCTCAGTGCGTCTGCCATCAGTTGAGAGGGCCAAAATCAGGTGGCATCTGGCTAGCTTCGTTGTGAGATTTCCCTTGGAAATAAACTTGCACATGAACAATTTATGCCTAGCCTTGGAGCACTAACCCAACAGAGGCACCAAATAGTAGTGGCTCTGATGAGTTACATGGATCTCTATCTCCATTTTCATCATCTTCTCAGCCTTTCTCTTTTCTATTCTCTTAACAATGATCTATTCGTTTTCTTCAAGAATACTGGTAAAGAAGTCGTCGGAGCTCCCAACCTTGAGGGCTTTGAACTAACAGGTGAATTCTTGGAGCATGGCCAATGACAGGTCCTATAGAATTGTGGGAACAACAGACATGCTCTGTTATATACGGATGAGAACTCTGAGGGAATTTATCTTCCTGGATAATGAGGGAAAGTTCCCAATATGAGGCTTCACTGCATTAGTGTAACTCTTGTCAGTTTCTTATTAGAACTAAAATTGAAAAAGTAATACAGTGAGCAAACCTTGAATGGAAAAAATTCTACAAGAACTCAAGTCTGGAATGAATAATGAAAAAAAATAGACTAATCCCTACAAGAGAAACCCTCTTCTAGAGAACTTAGAGGGGAATAAGCCTCCCCATTAATCCATCGAGAAACCATTGAACAAAAAGCAATTGTTTGATTACTTTTTGAACGTGCCTATTATGCACCCTAACTATTGGTTTTCTCTTAACTATTAATGATTAATCTCACGGCCTAAAAATCTTGAATCGTCTAACCGACCATCCAATGGTGCAGATTAGTACACAGTAGAAGCTGGGGGAGTTTTTCTCAAAGGGGAATGCCTTACAACGTAACTAGTATTGTTGGGACACATAAAAAGGAATTAACACTTATAATTGTGATAATATGGATATACATTTATTTTTTCTTTGAAAGGTCAAAGGTTTGAGACTATATCTTGCTATTTGACTTGTATAGGGAGAGAAACAAGGAAGCCGACTATTTATCCTATACTAAAATTCTTATGGGTGTGACCACTATAGATGATAACATAAAAATATGAAGTGGGACAATTCAAAATATTATCACCCATATTTTTCATTTAATAATAGTGGGAGCAAGAGATGCTAATATCTATGGTCTTATTTGATCTCTAATCAGTAATTTTGATGTCTATGGATACTCGTTAACAATTTTGACTTTACTCTTTTTTCTATTTCAAAATATTAAAGTCACATCTTTAATATTGAGTTATTTTATTTTGTTGTATTAAATTACATGAACAATATTATTTCTAGATATCTAGATGGAATCAATAATGTTCGCATGGAAATTTGGACCAACATAGTTCATATCCAAAAGTAATATTTCATTAACAAATATGAAAACTTACAAATATATATACGAAATGTTCAAAATGGATATAATTAAAAAAATATACAATGTAATTATGATTAAAAAAATAGCAATATATGATTTAGCAGATTATAAAAACCATAACATAGATTTATCATTAAACATAAGAAAAGGAAAAGGATAAAAGATACATAATTGAAAAAATGACATTTAAATTGAAGATCCAATTTTCAAACATGCATTTACATTAGCATTTACATCTAAATTTACAACTTCATTTATAGTTTAACTTGATACATGTACAAAGAGAAAATAGATTATATAAAATCCAAAAAATGACAGTTAAATTGAAGATCCAATTCTTCAACTTGCATTTATAGTATCATTTACAACTAAATTTATAGTGGCATTTACAACTAAATTGATTCATGTACACAGAGAAAAAGGAAGACAAAAAATCTAAAAAATGATTGTTAAATTGAAGATCAAATTCTTTAACTTTCATTTATAGTGGCATTTACAACTAAATTGATCTATGTACACAAAAAGGAATAAACGACAATTGAATTCAAATATCTAATTGTTAATCACTCGTTTGCAATAAGTTTAATAATTTAAATCGATCATTCTACACCAAAAAAGAAAGAGAAAAAGAAAATTAACCTCAAAGCATTCTTATGCCCAGATCGAAGTACCTAGTTGAAAATCTGCAACCTTGGGTCTAATTTAATCGATTACAAACACAGTGTGCATGGTATCAGGAGTCACCTTCATATATTATTCTTCCCTTCACAAAAATGTAGAACACGGTGATAAAAAAATGGAAGTAGGCCAATCAACAATATGGAAACAACATTAAGATTGGAGATTAGCCTAAGAAACCAAAACATGGATGGAAAACTTATCGCAAAAACTCGAGTCTGGAAGAACTTATGAACAAATAGACCAATCCCCACAAGATAAACCCTCTTCTAGAGAACCGAGAGGGGAATAAGCCTCCCCATTAAGCCATCAAGAAATTGTTCAACAAGAAGAAATCATTTGATTACTTTTTGAACATGGCCATTATGCACCCTAATTATTAGTTTTCTCTGAACTATTAACTATTAATCCGATGACTTAAAAATATTCAATTGTATAACATTCTATTTGATGGTGCAAATTGTTACATAGTGGCAGTTGGGGGAGTTGTTCTCAAAGGGGAACACTTTATAGCATAACTAGTTTGTCTTAAATATAGATAACTACACAAACATTGCTTTTATATGGATTCTTCTAAAATTCTTTGTGATGTGCATTGTAACATTATCAGGAGAATGAAACTACATATTTGAATTGTACATAAATTTGCTAGCAATATGCAAGAAGTGTAATCACTTTGTATGTTGGAAAATTATTGTTTTTGGCTCCAAACACATAATTCATGCATTGGCTTCCACCTAAGAAAAAAACAAACAAACGAACAAACAAACATTGTAAAAGAATCCAAGGTTTTTCCGAGTAGGAGTTCAAGCATAATAATATTGTTCTAGAAATTTATAACCTAAAGTCTTGATGTTTACACTTCAAGTTTTATTACTAAATCGAAGGTGAATAAAGCTATACTCAGAGTTTGTCATGTCTATATTGTTATTACTTCACATTAACAATGAAGAGATTTCAATGTCTAAGTCCTTCTATTATTATATGGGTAATTTATATGTTGATGTTTACAGTTTTTTTTTGTCACTAGATCCACGTCTAATGAAGATATATTCATACTTCATCTCATCTATATGTAACATCACCTCAAATTAACAATGTTTTGGATGTCATGGTCTAAATTATTGATTGG
>APFE031734336.1:25338-40249 GCA_000404065.3 Pinus taeda | reverse complement strand
TCTTAAAATCGCTCTTTCTGCCTTCATTAACTGAGATTGCCATTCTGTGAATAATATTTCTTTGTGTGATTCTAGAATTCTTGGTAGGTTAGCTGCCTGGCCCTGATCGGAATCTTGCCATTCCAGAAAATTTGTCAATGTTTCTTCGGCGTGATCCAAATCTGTCCTTGCCTTTTCTACTTTTTCGCTTATGGATGCCACTAAGTTGTACAATGGTTCTGCCTGGGTGATTTGCTGACACAAGAGCTTCATTTGATTTATCAATGCTTTGTTTAATTGAAATGCCTCTGCTTTAAACTCATCTACCTGTGGGAGCTTTTTCGTTTGCTCAAGCTGAGCTGACAATTGAGCGATTTGATCATCTTTGGATTTTAGCATTTCCTCAGTTGATGTTTTTAGTTGGGCCAATGCTGTTGATAGCTCCTTTTGCTTTTGGATTGCGCTATCGTCAATCCTCTGTTTTTCTTCCTGCAATTGCTTAGTCAGCTGATTGTTATTTTGTTGATGTACTAGCAATTGCTGTTCTGCCTGCTCTGCCTTCTGCATAATTGAGCCTGTAGCGAAAAGATGTCTTGATCTTTTGCCTTTAATACACTGCTCACCTCCGATGCTTTATCTATTGTCGCCGCCGAATAAGCTCTAGCATATTGCGATAGCTTCGTCAAGTCATCGGAGGGGTCAAATTCTTCTTTCCATGCCATGTTGCCCGTTACTGTTAGTTTAGGGAATAAAGAAGGTTGATCAGTCCTTCTCCTCTTCCTCTGTCGTTTCACTACAACTTTATGCTTATGGCTATAGAAGAAATCCAAGGGAGGAATCTCTTCTATCTGCAAAATGATTTCGCCCGATGGATCCTTTGGAATTATTTCCGCTTCCTTTAATTTGGGTGGGAAACTGCTCTGTTCTTGCGTTTTCGCCTGGGTCTCTTCCTGTCTCTGCAAGTTCGCCTGGGTTTCTTCTTGTCTCTGCTCATGCATTTCCTCTTGCTGTTTTGATGTAATAGGAGGTTCTTTATCAAGTCGTTGCTCAGGCTCGCTTGATTCTGTTGTTGGAGTAGTCGCTAACAGGTCTAGAGGCAGAGTTTGCAACCTCTGCTCTCTAAGTCTGTTAAATTCGGCAGAAACTTGTATTGCTGTCACCCTTGGGTCTTCGGCTTCGATCAGATTATATGTGCCTTGCCAAGTAGCTCTGGTAAGTCCCAGGCATGTAGTGTCTGATATGAGCCCTTTCTATTTATTGCCTGGATCAACAACAGGTTGCCCTGTGGCCGACGAAGCGGAAGGCATTGTGGTCTTCTTGGACTTCTTTCCCATTCTACTCAAATCTGTTTTTGCAGGAGAATTCTGCATAGAGACGATGATGGGCATAATACAAGAAATAATAACATAAATCGAATAGACTGAGATATATATTAATAAATTCATGGCGAACGATTGACTTAAGGTGGCTTCGAATCAAATCTATAAACAGATCGCAGGCTTGCTGTTTCATTAAATGACCGTTAAGGCCTGTCAATCTTATCAATACCAGTCAATTCGATTAATGGCCGAATGATTTATTTGAAGCGTGCCTTGGGCGTTTTGGCAGTTGAGCGCGGATGAGTGGCTTTTCGAAAGATAATGCCTTAAATACGAATAAATCGTATTAAACTGCTTTTAAGATTTTCTTTGAAAACTGCGCTTTTGCCTTTATCGCAATCGGGCATCGGGGAAAATCATAAATCATTGTTTTGGTTCCATTTGGAATCCCCGATCGCTGATAGCGATATCGCATCGCGTCGGGAGTAGCGAGTAGGGCGGTTAAGAAGGCGTGCATAGTCGATCGCCGATTGCCGATAGCGATATCGCATCACATCGGGGCAAGAGGGAGCTTAATTGCGTTAAATCATTATCGCTGATTGCCGATAGCGATATCGCATCGCATCGGAATAAGGGGGATTTTAATGTGTTAATTCATTTACTGCCGATATCCGATAGCGATTTCGCATCGGGGTAAACCAATATATCCTCAATTTATGTTCCTTTTGTCATTGAGATATGCGATCTTGCGATCGCTTTATCGCAATGAGAAAAGATTAATCATTTATGCTAAGACTTTTAATTGGTTTATTGAAAAGGCTTTTTGGGTAATGTTTTATTTTATCTCTTCGGGCCTTTTTTAATAGAACTAAATTGATACCAATTAAAACGAAAATTAAAAAGGGACCCATATTATGGTTTTGGGATAATATTGATATGAAATGGGGGGTTGTTGTAGGGCACAACACTGATGTATAAGAAGAAGCTTTACAACATGGAAGCTAATTATAAATTATCATTGTGGAAATGTACATTCAAAAATTCCAATTTCATTTCAAGTACAATGTTGCTGCTTTACAATTGAAATAACCAACTGACTTTTCCATAAAAATAAATATATAAAAACCATTGAGGAATAGCTCTAATCACACTAATTCTGGTATTAATCACACTAATTTTGGTATTTAGATACCGTACTTCACAAATAAAACCATGGCCACTCGTTTTGTTTATGTCCAGAGTGGCTCCCATAACTACAGAGGATCTGCATCATCTAAAACAAGGGGGTTCGTACCCGTGTCCTTGTTCTCAGTTTGCAGCGACCTGTTGTAGAAATTGGGATCCGAAGAAAGTTGATGATATCCTGTAACAAGGGTTAACAGATCAGCATGCAGGAGTCTAATGTTGGCGAGATTTGCTTGCATGGAAGCCAGTTGGGATTGCAGCTCTGCTTCTCTTTTCTGCAGATCATTGATTATTCCTACACACCCAAGCACAGGATCTCGAACTCTTTCGCTTGCTTCGTACACCATGCTGTTTACTGCTTCACCTCTTTTCTTTGCTGGAAGATCCTGCGAGACACACCCATCAACCACGGTATAATAAGCACGTTCTATTCATAAAAGAGTGGGTAGGTTAGTGTATTATTTTCATTATGTCCAATATATCATAGCCAAAAATTAAACTAGTAATTTCATATCAAAAAGTATTTTAACAAAATACTGAAGCACCATGTCTCCAAAAACCCTAGACCATTTTAAAAATATTTATTAAATAATTAAAAATATTGAATATATATATATAATTGTTATTTTTCTCAATTTAAATTTAATATTTTGAGTTTAATACTGAATAATTGTCCGTTAAATTATATAACAATATCAATGAAGATTATTTTAGAATAATTGAGAAAAAAAACCAAAATTTCTCATCTATATTCAATTCTACAAGTTGCATGATAAATATTACATTTAACAATACATATATATTTTTCCGATATAAAATGTATCATATATATAATATAACTTTGAATTTTAAATATCATAAGAAAAAAATCTTTGAAATTTTCAATTTCTATCTATATTCATTTTTAACAAGTGACATAATAAAATATAACCATTTAACAATAAATATATATATTTTCAATATATATACTAATATATATATAATATATATATATATAGATATTATATATATAATATATATATATATTATATACTATATATGACATTTTAAAATATCGATTATGAAAAAAAACCTTTGAATTTCATTGAGCTCTCAATTCAATTCCCAATAATATGTGAAAAGTTTATTCCATTTAACCAAATTTAATCATTTATATTTTTTTATTTTTAATAAAATTAATAAACGACATTATTAAAAATAATTTTATAAATATATAGTAAAATAATATTTTTTTGAGTATGGGGTCCGTCAGAATTGATATGCTGGTAGGGGAACGAGATGGCAAGTGGCCTTGCCACATGGCCCTCCGTAATCCTGCACACAAAGCCATAAAATAAATTAACAGCAGTAGTAAATGGCATTTAAGTTGGCACTTTATTCAACTTCGCCGCGTCTACCCTCCCCGGCCCTGCATAATGGCGCCCTCTAGTAATTTCAATTCCACCTCCTTTGTCTCTAATCCTACACCTTTGGATTGCCATTGTCCACTGTTTGCAGCGGAACCAAGTTCACACACTGCTACGGGCAAGTACTGCAGTATTCTATGTTGCATTGAATTTGGTCCTGGTAATCATTATTCGCAGAGCTTTAATTGTAACCTTATTCTCCATTCTACGTCTATTGATCTTTCTACCTCTGAGCCGACCTTTGAACCTGCTACGCCTTCTCAATTCTCAGCGCTGCCTCCTCACCGACATTCCCTCTGTCCCCGCGTTAGCATGCCTAGGCTTCACCATAGAATGGGAAGCAGAAGAGGGAGTAGCAGAGACAGAGTGCCTCGCTCTCAACCATCTCCTGCCTCAAACTCCTCCTCCCCCTCAGCTCAATATGTATCCCGCTGTTATCCAACACTCTCAGTGGTAGAGGCCCTCATGAGCCCTCCACTCTCAACCGTCACAATCCGCCTCTCCAACCATTAACATCCCCTCCAGCTCATAGCAACCCCTTCGCTCAGCCCTGTTCATTTATCGCTGCTCCCTGAACCAACCACTCATAAAAGCCACCATATCAATTACCTTCCACGAGGAGCTAGCCGACAAAGATGGACGCCTAACCTACAAGGAGCCAGCTAGGGACGATGGACAACCACACTGCGCAAGGGAGAAGAAGGACAATGCTCAGGACAAGAACACTGAGGAGGAGAAGAACGCGACCCTCAGGAGAAAGATGACACAGGTACGCTGCAATAGGAAGAGGATGAAATTGATGCTTACCGGCGTTTCATCATTGAGGAACACCCGTCACCACCACATGACATTTGACTCGCCAGCACAACATACCACATGACTTGCCACACGTCATCAAGTCTTAGGTTTACGGAATTACTTCGATAGGTTTTTTTTGCTCATTTTTGAGAATCATGTTAGCTATTGTTCTTGTTTGCTAGTTAAATAAATAAAAGAAAAACCATTAAAATTTATTATATTATTTTTATTATTGTAAAAGGATATTTATGAAAAACAGATGAGAACTTTTCAATATTTATATTTTAACTTTTTCCCATAAATTTAATAAAGGAAGATTTACTATGTAATGGACCAATATCCTTTAAATATCTTGAGGATTTATTGGATTAATATATTTTAAATATCTCGAGGATTTTGCATCTTTTAAATATTTCTTCTAACATTTTTCAAATTTTAAATTTATATAACGTTTTTACTCTTTTATCCAATTTTAAATCTATGAAATTTTATCATATCAGTAAAATGCATCATATCAGGAAATACTCCACTTACTATAACAGTTGACCAATGTACAGATTACAGTTTTTCCCAGCAGCAAAGTGATACAAAACACCTAATCGAGCCTAAAGCAGTTCAATTATATTGGGAGACCAGTATGGTCATTTATACCCCTGAGGAGCCTAATGAATCTTGGCTTGAGTGAGCATCGGTCAAAGTCCATGGTTCAACAGTCAGATAAGATTATTTATAAGGTTATTTATGTTAAAAAAACTCTACCTTTCTTTCTTAACAATTAAGTTGAGTTTAGGTTAGTTTTAATAGTTAGATTTTGGATTGAAGAATAATTTTTCATGTTTCATTATTTTTTATCCTATAAAAGGATTATTCCTATAGATTTAATGTTGTGAGGCAAGAATGATTTATCTATCAATTAAATAAGAATGATTTGTTTAGTTTATTAATAAAATGTAATTGTGATTGAAATGAAATGATATTATAAAGTTCATGAGATTAAAAATAGTCTTTAGGACTCTTAGTTCTTTGTTTTTGGCTTTTTGCATTTCAATTTTTTTTTAATTCAAATTGATGATGAGCTGAGGCTCTTCCCGAGCTTTTCCACAGTTTCCTTTTCCACCGTCCTTTTTCACACTGTGAGTTGGTCCTTAATTAAGCAATAAGAACCTTTGCCCTCACACAACAATAAAAACCTTTGTCCTTCACGTAATAGTAGCTCCAATGAATTCTTTTTGTTGCAGATCACAGGTAGGGTTGAATTCCTCAATGTAGTACTTCTTTCTACCCAACTCTTTTCCCCATACCCGCTTAGGAAACTTCTCCATAACAAATTTTTTTAGCTCCTTGCTATTTGTGGGACAGCCATTGAGATAGATATTCCATTTTTGCATCCATGTGCAGTTTTGTTTCATCCATGTTTTATTTCTTTCAGTCATGCCTTCATTGAAGATACTATTAAGCCATCTACCAACTCCCATTTGCTCAATTTTTTTTAGATGTCTTATGAGCTGCACCACTTCGATGGGAGTAGCTCATATTTCACTCAACATTGTCCCATTAAACACAATGTTACCTAGACGTTTCAAACTCAAGTCTTTTGATTCTTATACCACTGGTTGAAATCACGATTATCATTATACCAAAACCCACAAATATTAATAAATAAACACATCACCATAATTAACGGATCTAAAATCAATTAAATACATAGGGTAAAACACAAAAATTATGCAATGCCCAACCCCTTTACAGTGTAAAAGTAGAAACTGTCCCCTTTACAGTGTGAAAGTAGAAACTGTGTGTGTTTTCTTTCACATGGTTGGTGATCGTACGTCGGTGAATGCTTTGCATGACATGTTATGTTGACCACGTACATTCAAATGCTTTAAGAGGACCAGCCGTGGTCGTTGTAGACATATTAATTCCAGTAAAAATCTTACACTATTCTCTTGACGTTATTAACTTTCCAGTCAAGCTTGCTCGTTAAATTCGGAGGTAGAGAAAGCGATAAAATGGTGGAGACTGGTGAGCCAGTAGGATCCACGCACAAAGCACGTATATTACCTTAATGGATGTCCTTGCATATTTGTTGGTATGGGAAATTTAATATATATATATATATATATATATATATATAATAATATATATTTTAAGTTATTATATATAATAGGATGGGTTTAAAATTTTTTTATTTCTAGATTTTTTTATATTTTTTAATATATTTATTAGATAAGTTAATTAATGATTTTGATATATTTTTATTGGTGAAATGGTATTTTTTTGAGTTATCAAAACTTATTTTTAATTGTATAAATGGATTTAATGATGGTAATCTTATAAATCAAAATGGTCTTTTTTCAATGTATGAACTACACTTTTAAATTTATATATATATATAATATATATATATATATATATATATATATATATATATAATTATATATTATTCTCCTATCAAAATATCACTAAAAGTAATTGATTTGATAAATATTAGTTTAGCATTCACCAATGCAAGTTATAATGTTTAACTTTGAAAAATAAATTTTCATTTTTCAATATTATTAAAATATTTATTTTTCAAACATTTGATTGGGCCATAACTTGAAAGTCTTGTTGCAACGTTTTCACAATACAATGCCATATAACACATATTTCATTAAATTTGGAAGTGTTCAGTGGATCTAGAATCTATAACTTTAACTAGATTAAGTTTTTTCAAAATGGGGAATTAGAAATTCACTTATTTCACTAATTTTAATGTGGATATTCATCATTTTTTGTGAAAAAATTTATCATCATAAACTTTATTAAACAAATTCATATAAACTTGCAAAAGCAAAGCTTTCACATCTTAATCTTGGATTCCTTACATTATCTATTTTAATATTTTTATGGTTTGCATTAAAATATAAGTTTGTTAAGGTTATTTTATGAAAAGAATGATGTGTATTTCACTATTATTAACCCATTTAATTATAATCTGATATAGTAAATATCATGTATGTGTTAAGTTACAATTATTACTAAGACAATGTTGCCACAGTTTAACAGTCTATCACCTTTGCAATATTAGTAATATAGTTGAAGATTTTAAAAATCTCATAGATCATCGAGTTTATACTCATATTGGATTTAAATTTCAAAATATTTGTGAAGCTACCAACCTTCTTGATCTTTTAACTAAGCAAAATTATGATAACCTTGAAACACTTCTTTTAATGCTTTTTGAGCATAACAATAAATTTGGAAATAATTTTGGGTAATATCTTTTTGCCCTCTTATATACCATATTTGGTCTTAGTGGATGATAATCATCATTATCACCATCATCATTTCATACTATTGTAGGAAATTTGTACCATTTTAGAGTTGAGGAGAAAATATTTTTTTAGGATCAAATTGAATGCGAGTAGTAGCATAATTTATTTTTATTTATTATTTGTAAATTTGTGTTAAAAACTAAGTTGATTGAGGCTTACTTAATGAATAATAGATTAATACGCAATATACATAGTAAGTATAAAATTATTTAATGACAAATGATCATAGTAATGTGTCAAATATATACCAACATAGATCCATCTTAAGTACGAATGTGGGGATCAAATTCCTTCAGGTGCAAACTTTTTTAGAGTGCAAAATACAATGTGTTATTTTTCATTGTTGAAACTGTATTTTTGAATGCTAAATACAGTATACGTAAGACCAATAGAAATTTTAAATATAAAAACTTATTTTTTTTATAGATAGATATATATGAAGTTGATATTGAAACAAATTAGTTAACATAGATCTTCGTAATAGTTTATTTGAATCTTTAGCTGAAATATTTTTGAAAAGTATAAAATTTAAGCATCTAATTCACACATTTTTTTTTCTTCTAATTACTTTACAACATATTCATTTTTTTATTTTCTATTTAGAACATAATTTTTATTTTAAAGGGGCACAAACGGGTAGACAAACTTACACATCTCCTCATACTGGGTTGTAGGATGAGCCTCTCGACTCAATTAATCATTTTAATGATTAAAATCAATCACGAATTAGAATAGTAACAAAGTAGTACAATTTGATTATTTTCAAATACAAGAGGAAATAGAGAAAATTGACTAAACTATTTATTGCAAATGTTTAGTTTTTATTCCCGTAGTGTTTAAGGATATTGTATTGAAAAGAACATATTAACATTCATATAAAACTTAGATTCCTTACATCATTTCTATTATCATTAATATTTATATTTATGTATTAAATTTGACTCATGAATAATAGATTTTGTAAAAAAAATCTTACCTATAAAGTTTTTTAACAATATATTAATATTGTTTTTCTTACTATTATTGACTATTTTAAATTGACACTAACTACTTTTCCTAAGTTGAGTACAAATTTATTATAATAGTACAATGTTGGCACCACTTCAAAATCTATAAGAGGAAATATTTTATAAGTCTAGTTGTGTTGTTCAATGATCAAGATATTTTTTTTATAAATTAGAGTGCAACAAAATAGCAATTTTGAATTATATCAATTATAGTAAGGAATATTGAGGAAAACTCACTTCAAACATTATTACAAGTGTCTAGCATCTATTCATTAAGTGTTTAAATGATTTACATTAAATACAATACTAATTAGGTACCCCACTATTGTTTTAATAGACCAAGTTTAGAAGATGTTTTTAAGTGTATTATTGAATTTGATTATGCATATTTGATATGGTGAGAAGTCATGTTGGTCAAAGAAAGCTTTGAAAACTTAAATATTTTATGGAAACTTAAATATTTTATGGCAATGTCATGTAATTTGTATCAACACATGATTACATTGAAATACTAAATAATATAAAACTCAAAAAATAATATGAAGGTAATATTTTATATACAACAAATATTGAAAAGTGCATCTGAATGTATATTAATAGATCCTTCAAAAAAAAATTACATTCATGAATCATATAAACCTAATCTTAAGATATTTTTTCTTGCAGTGTTCTTTCTTTTGCATCCATTCCCACACTATGGTATTAATTAGAATAGAACCAAGTTCTGTGTCATCAAGATTTGGTATCCAATATTGCTCTAAAAAATTTCCATTGTATTTCCTTGACATAGGCTTCCACTAGTCAACCTTTACATGAATATTCTCAATTTCATTATCCCTAAAGATATCTAAGATGGATTTTTCCATCCAAATCATTTCTCATGCATCCTCATTTCCTGATCTAACTAGCAACATCCTTCCTTTCTCAACATCAATCATCAGATTGAATGTTGGCTTTGGCTTTTTTAATTTGGATCCAACATATATTGGTTCATCTATCGCATTATCAAAATCTCCATCCATAATACTTGAGATTACATGGAGTGCATTACAATCAACATCAATGCTTTGCCTTCTCTTGGGCCAGAAATCCTCAGAAGATGAATCACTTCCATCTATTACTCTATGATCATTATAGATTCCATCTAATGTATCAAGAAATCTTTCCCAATACACCTTTATTTTTCCATTCCTCTATAACAATTGGTGAATCCTCATTCTCGATAGTGTCTTTCCACATTTTTATGTATGATGTTATCCCTTCGTTTAGTTCTTTTAAATAGACATCATTCTGTTTGGAAGCTTAGAAAGATGTCTTCCCTATGGGAATTATAGGTCAACCTTCATCATCTCCATAACTCAACTTGTTTTGACCACTTAGTATCTCTAATTTATTCTTTGTACCTTAGTATTGAAACATCATTGAGTACAAGAAATTGGAAGTATTAGACATTAAGATGTCCAACTAGTGCATTTTTCCCTCCTTGGTGTATCCATTAAGGAAACTTTTGAAGTCATAGACCTTGTCAATAAGTATAGATGGAAACACTCGATTTTCTTCAATTATGCGATATGTATCCATCATTTCAGGTTAAGAATATATATCTTTACTTTTTAGGTTGGAAGGCATTCTTCTGTAGGTTCCATCTATGTATTCATGAGTGTGCCCCACAGGCAAGAACCCAACCTCAATAGTGATGAAGACACCAAGTGCAGTTAAAAGTGATAGAAACATGAAAAGATAGTGATTCTTATTATCACTTGTTGCATTGTCCAACTGTAACAACAAATGTTGAGGAAGAGGTTTAAAATCAACATTTTGAATTTTTGATCTTCCATGAGATATAAAATCATCCTTGTACACTTGACATTTTGAGTAAATAGAGGTGTCAAGTAATGCATTTGTAAGTGGGTTTCTTCAACTTCCACTTTCATAAAGTAGATCACCATACATATCCATTTGTGGATCTTCAAGGTCCCTTAAGCACTTTGCAAGGGATGTAATAGTAAATTGTGATCTCATATATACAAATGGGAAAGAGAAATGACCAAAACCTCTTATCTTATGCCCATGTGTAAGCATACCTATCAATGAAAACCTAAATTTGTTCCTACAATAGATTTTTATTTGACACATAGCCTTGGGATTGAAGTCTTTGTTTCGTTCATTTTATCATGGACAATGCTCAAATACTCCTTTGGAAACTCCTCTAACATAATTATGTGGGCATAGTAGCATTATTTTCCACACATAACAATCTTGTTATGTTTGTTCAACCTACCTCATGCCTTTTCTTCCAACTCTTTGGTAGTTTTTGACTTCATTTGTGCTTTCAACACAATACATTCACCACATTTACTGAAGTTGGTGTTCTTTGAAAATGCCACATCTCAAAACTTAGTATTCCAGATCTTGCTCAATGTAGACTGTGATATTGATGGGTAATTGAGCTTTTGAAGAGTCTCATTGATCTCTTTTAACAAAGAATTTTATGTGTAAGTTGAAGGAAGCAATCTTAAAGCAGAGTATGTTCCATATTCTTCAACTTGACATGTTTGGTTTGGTGAAAATTCTGAATTATCCATTACAATTTTGTGCAATATTTCTATGGCTGCCTTTGTGTGAGCTCGTGCTTTGCATGTGTTGGTGTTACCATGAATAGATTTTATCTATCCATGTTGGAAATAATGTTGGTAGTTATAAAATGTGCTTTGAGGAATCTTATGTATCTTATACCAGGCTTTCTTACAAATAATATTCCCATTAAATCTCATGTCCTTTACATTTCTAGCAATAGGTGGTAGGCCATGGCCATGGCTCTTTCACATGACTGTGTTTGACATGAGTGAATTTAAGACAAATTCCCTAATACCATTTTTATTTATTTATCTCATACCCCTCCTAGCACCTGCAATGGCCTTCCTATCCACATGTTGAAGACAATATTTTCTACAACATACACCTGCTGCCAAAAGTCGAATTACTTTCACTTCATCTATTTTTGTTTGACATGTTGCAATTTTTTTTGTAGCCATAACTCGTTTAATCCTTTTATATTGCCTTGTTACATGCATATCAATTGAGTTTCTATATTTTTCATTACAAAGATACCCATCCCATTTGTTTAAGGGATTTGTGTCCTCTATAACATCCCATATCACCATTTCCTTGGGTGGATCCTTTAACTTTTCCTTGACCCTTAATATCACATCTTTGTTGTCCACCAATTCATTTATTGGCCATCTAACCAAATAGTATATAGACTTATCCCCAATTCTTGATATCTCACAATTTTCATCTATCTCTTCCAAAAAAACACCAAAGTCCATTTCACCTAGTGTTTCACCCTCAACAATGTGCTCCTCGCAGACATTAACTAGCATTCCTTTGGCAATGCACATGCTTGTTCCCATGCATTCATGTGTAAGAGAAACCTTTGTACATATGAATATAACCCTATGTTGGGGAATATTTATGGCATGATCATGACAGTGAGGCTCCAAATTTGATTCTGGCCAAATCTCATAAGATTCCAATGCACCCCTAATGTATGCTCAAATCCTGTTGGATGTGGTAGAGGTGCATCATGTTTTAACACCTTCTCAATTTTAACCACTATGCATCCTTTATTTGCCATATTTCTATGCACTTTATGCCCAAGCTTTGTATTGAATATGGAGCCCTCACCCAACTTCAATCCATGTTGCAGAAGATCTACCTTGTCTCCAATAGAAAATGTAGAAGAAACATTTGCACCTATAAACAAATGTAAATAAGGTTAGTATTTACTCAATAAAACATTTACTATATTATCAATAATATTTAACACATGCCTCAATATTTTGATTTACCTATGTTGTGTCTCAAATCTATGATCTTCCATGGATGTATGTCCCCTTCATTAACATCCTCATCAATCAAATTTGGTTGAGTGATACCAATTATCAAAATTGTAACATAACCTGCATTAACCCTTTCTCCAACATAATAAGTTCTAGACTCTGCAAATTCGACCCTTCCTAGCCCAATGACCTGATCACTAATAAGGAGATCAACATAGTCCCCTTTTGCCAAAATTATATTTTCCATTGTAGCTTGTATCAATTCTGTAACAAAAATTAAATCGTAACATGTAATCAAAAGGTTGAACCATGTAAAGTGTGACTTTATATTTTCACAAAAACACAACTTACAAAAAAGTAATATAGATGCAATAATTTAAATAGTATGGTAGTCATATCGTATATAATGAAACATTGTTTCCCACCATCTAGTGCCTACTACCAAAAATTACTTTAGATACAAATTACACAAATATATATATATATATCGGGCAATTAGAGATGTAGATAATATCATAGAATGAAAAATATAACCTCATATCAAACCACCAAGTTCCTATTTAACTTTAGAAATGACACTTGTAGTCTTGATGCATGTGTATGAATAATGATCATAAGAAATTTGTAGAAGTTGAAGAACCAAAACATGGTTCTTTGGAAAATATAAGAAATTCCAAGATTGATGCTACATAAGATGTCTAAAATCCCCATGAGAAGGAGAAATTATATTTATATTTCACTTAGTGAAGATGTTTGATGTTTGAACTTGATAATCGAAATCCATAGTAATCCATAGAAATCTTCAAATCCTTGTACACTTGAACATCCTTATTATCAACCTGTGTATGTTCAATTTGTTTTGCTAGGACTTGCAATTTTTTTGCCAAATTAACACTGATAAAATTATGTTTACAACTAGGATTGATAGAGACACCATGATCTTCTCCTTTTGAATCAATCCATGAATCTGTAATAAGGATATACCAGTAGGAATTAACCCCTTATGTGTCTCATTCTCCTTTTTCCTAGCCCGAGACCATTTGTCCAAAAAGACTTCTTCAAATTCGGCATCTGAAATTTTGTTCAACCGGTCGTAGTCAAGTAATAATTTCCATTTTTGAGCCTCACCTCTCATATTAAACAGCATTTGAAACTTCCAAAATGTCCCATATGTTGTCCCAAATCTGGACTTGTATCTTTGTATGAATTCTTCAATAGTAGGACCATCATCTTTCCCTGTAAAAAATTCCTTGCTAGAAGCCATGAAGGTTTGAAAAAATTCACTGACTTGGCTAAAATTTGAAAATGTCACAGTTTCGTCAATATTCTTCAGAATCTCTATTATAACCTGTTTTTAGAAATGGAACAATCATTCTGCATCTACCCATGTGATAGAAATCCTGATCCAGGCACTGGAATTCCAGATCTGCGCTGCTACTCTCTCGTTGTCACCCAAAATTTCTGAAAAAAAGAGCTGATTTTAAATCAGCGATATCTCCCTCATCCGGACTCCGATTCAACTAATTTTTTTTTTAAATTAGGTGTTCTTTCACAAAGATTCCAGATCTACAATTAGAGTTTGCAGATCTAGTGCCAAGAGGTCTATATCGGCGCCGCAAATTCGCTGCCCCAAAAAATTGTCTACAACCCTACTGATTTTTAGATCAGCGATATCTCCTTCATCCGGACTCCAATTCGACCGATTTGTTTTTTTGAAATCGGGTATTTTTTCACATAGAATCCATATCTGCAATTAGATTTTGCATATCTTGCTCCAAAATGTACAGATCTGATCTGCAAACTCGCCGCCCCCAAAATCCTGCAAAAGTAAAAAAAAAATCTCCACTTTTGTGCCCAAGAAAGAACTCTGATACCACTTGTTGTAGATCTAACCCAATTTCATATAGCTCTGATACCACTTGTTGTAGCTCTAACCCAATTTCATATAGCTCTGATACCACTTGTTATAGATCTAACCCAGAAATATTATAGATCTGATATGAAAATATAAATAAACCCAAGAATAACAAGATCTGAATAGATAGAAATGCTTCTTTA
>APFE031734336.1:7741-18101 GCA_000404065.3 Pinus taeda | reverse complement strand
ATATGTTTTATAATACTGGTTATTCAGGTGCTATTTAATCATTTGCCTTGTTTGTGTTTGCAGGTTTGTGACAAAGGAACTTACTTGGATCAAAGGAGAAAAGGCATCTCCAAACTTGCGTTGGACATGAGGTAGGCCTTAAACACATTTGTTTGCCATTATTTATAAAGCTCATTTAGAGAGAGATAGTGTCTGGTTGGTTTGTTTGTCATTAGGTCTTCATTAGATTCTAGGAAGGTCTATCTTGTCCACAAGATCGATTCATTCCGCGTGACAGCCAAGTCACCACGACGCTCCAAGGTTTTAACAAAAAAAGGATATTATGTGTTGTCTTGACTCCATTTACACCATCACTCATTCCAAAAACTGGTGGAGGAAGGAAAAGCTAGTGCATCGAGTAGCTAGAGTGCCACCAAGGAGTTTTTAACCCTACCTACATAATGCTATAGGAGAAAGCTACAGGCAGGCCTGTAATTTCTATAGGAGGGCCTAGAGGAGCTACAAGAGGAATTGAGAGGAGAAAAGGGGAGTCACAGTGGCTCGATATTGTCTCAAAAACTTCATGGAAACCTAGAATTTCTTTGATAAGAGGTGAGTGATACCCTCCTTCTTTGTTTCTACACCCAATTTCATGGACAATCTTCTTGAAATTAAGAGCATATAATAGTCAATTGATTAGTAGGGACCCTTTTGCAAGTTTCTGTGGCTAACATAAAAGAAAATATAATGGTGAATATAACTTTGAGCACCCTCCTTCCTCACTACTACTAAAGAAATGTGCCAATGTTTCACCATTCTTTTATGCCACTATTTCACCACTGAGCCTGCTTGAATTTTTTAAATTCCATACCTACATAGCATCAAGAAGTAATAGAGAAGAGATAGGGGGAGGATTTAACATAAGGGAACCCTCAGAGACTAGGACAATTCAACAACACCCTCCTGTATTTGACATCTTTAGAAACCACCAGTGATTGTGTTTCTTTAAGCTACTAAAGGGGTATGATTATGACCTTGCCCATGAAAGCAGCAAACCAAAATTCTGAAAAGAAGATGAAATCTGAAGCATTGAATTAAATTTGACTACCTTTGACTTTGTGGAAGAGAAATTGATTAAAGTAGAGGTGTGACTTGGTCTTGGAGGGGTCTTGGTATTGGGTCATAGGTCTTGGAATTCATCATCTAAACATTTTATAAGAAGAGAAGAATTCTTGTGGGTTTTCCACTCAAGAGGAGAGGTTTTGGCCCTGGCTTATAACATACATTTTGTGTCCTCTTGTCTCATTGATATTGATAATTTGGTAGTTGTTTGATGATAAGAAGATAATAATAATAAACTGAAGGAAGAAGCTAATCATAATTATATCAAGTAGAGTAAAATAAAATCATAAGAAATTATCAAATCAATAGAAATCACCTTATCTCGTTGCCCCTACATTTCTCAACATGGAATTAGAGATAAGGTGAAAACAAGAAGTAAAGATAGCTTAAATATCATCTAATTGAAGAAGGATACACAAGGGTCAAGAAAAAGGAGATCATCAAGCAGGACTATCCATCTCATAAAAAGGATTATATCATCTTCACAATGTCTTTCATGAAGCAAATCTTGGAAAAACAAGAAGACTTCAAAGACCCCACCTCCACTATAAGGACTCTACATTTGAAGCATTCTTGGAAGCTTGCGCATCCTAAAATCATAAATCAAAGGAAGAAAGAAGAGCTCTTCATTATCAAATTAAAGTGATCTCCCTCTCATTGAAGAAAGGATCACATCTCAATCATCATTGAAGAAGATCATCAAGTCATCATCATCAAGGAAACCTCAATTGTCAAAGAAGTAGTAAAATTAAACATCATCCTCAAGAGAATCTGCAAGCTTGATTAAAGTACATGAAAGGATAAATAAGGTCTCAAAGGATCCTCATAGAGTTAATAAATGATTCTCTCATCCCTTATGTAGAAAATTTGAAAACAACAAAAGAGATCTATGAAAAGCTAGTAGAAGTATTCTTTGTAAGCACATGCAGGAGAATTCATATCATTGAGAACCAAACTATACAAGATGAAGGTATCGAAGGGTGAATGGGTAGCCTCATACTTTATGAAGGTATCCCAAATAAGAGATGAACTACAAGAGCTAGTTTAAATAATGATTGATCCGGAAATGACCACCATTGTGCTTAATGCACTACCTGATGTATGGGGAAACTTTGTATCAACTATTTATGGAAAGAAGGAAACCACTAAATTCAGTGATTTGTGGTCATTATGAAAGATTGAAGAAATTATATTTAAGGAAAATAACGATGTTTGGTCAAGCAAATAAACTAAAGAATTTGTTGGAATGGAAAAGAAGAAAGGGAAGTCTCAAAAAGGATTTCAAAAGAAGATTGATATGTTCAAAATCCAATGCTATGGATGTAATGAGTATGGGAATTTCAAAATAAATTATCCTAAACTTAAGAAGGAAAAAAAACATAAAGGAAACAAATGAAGCCCATATCTCTGAAGAAGTAGGACTAGAAAATAAGAAGTCAAAGAGGGAAGAAGTGATAGATCTCCAATATTAGAAGGTCTCTCACACACTTAATCTACTTTCAAGGATATTGAAGTTAGAAGTCACAATGGAAAGCATCTCACATATGCTAGGATGCGTTATAGAAGAAATAGAGATGACATCATTATAGAGGCTTGGAAGGTGTTGAAGGTGTTGGACCCATAAAAATTCAGGGGCTCTCTCCAATATGAAGTCATAATTAGACCTCACACCATTTGGTGTAGGAGTCTCATCCAATATAAAGGCCTGGTTGCCAAATCCAAAAATTATTTCCTTGGCTCTAGCTGTCAGAAAAAGCAAGTGATGCAATGGTGTCTTAGAAAAGCAAGAGGAGTGTGCCCAGTGAGTGTGCAGTGCAAATGTGTCGAGGTTCTTGTATTGCAAAGGGGGGGATGGAGGGTGGGGAATAAACATGAGGCTATAAGTGAGAGGTAATAGTACCACCCAGGAATAGACACACATGAACCCGAAGGACCAATATAACATCCAATGGAATAGTCCACAATAGATGCACAGTCGTTACAAACAACAAACAAGGAAATATTTGTCTAGTATCCCACGAAATAGTCCACAAGTATGGCACAACGATAACAACCATTACAACACATTTTCAATAAGATAAGCACTAGAATAACCAAAATATTTCAACTATCTTAGTACATGTCAAGAAAACATGAAATACAAATGTCCACAGAATAGTCTTAAAAACATTCATAGTCCATGCATGAAGAATGTGTTGGCCTTCAAAGGCTTATGTTATTAAGAAAAAGTTCGAAGACACATGTTTACAATGTACATCACTAGCCATAGTAGTGTGACATTGGATCCAATCCTTGCTCCTCAAAGAACTAGATTATCTCTCTAATGCCTTGTGGGAGGAGCCAAAGTGAAAAGTATTTTTCTCATACAATGAGGGGGTATATATAACCAAGGGGTGATGCTTCCCCCTTGTGACTCTTTACCCTCATGAATGTTCAACTTCCTATGACTTCTAAACCTACATGACTCTTCATATTCATGTGTGTACTTTGGGCTTCCACTTTACAATACATTTGATTACAATATACATGGTCCACAATAGTGATGTGGTATATGACAACTCATGACATGACCTGACATCACTGCTAACATGGACTGGCTTGATAATGTGGCAATCTCAAGTCATTGTTGTTGCTGAGTTCTAGATGTCTTCTTTGATATGCTTTCTCTTCTCCTCTGCATAGATTTGTTATGTGGGGTCTTCAATGATCATAAGTCTTGGATGGTAATTTTAAACTTGTGTCCCTTTTCTTCCTCCTGATAGATTCACTGGTGAGTTTAGCTGAAAGATAGTCTGTAGGCATACTTCCCTCCTCCTACTTCTTCTTCACCATCTCACCATGACATGATAGTGTACCTATTACTGCAATTCACTCATGATGGGATGACATCAATATGAAAACTCCTTAGTTTAATATGATGCATTATCATCCATGAATTGAGCCTGAGACAAGTCACATACCGGGAGAAAGGGCCTAGTGACTACATATTATGTAGTTCCAGGAGACAGGGAGAGAGTCTGATCACTGAGAGTGCACATCAAGCAGATCCAGATAGACTGAGGGATATTTTTGTACTGTCCTCACTGAGGAGAAAAATTGCACAGTGCCCACTGAGGGAAAATATTATGCAATTCAAGAAAGTAGTGGAGGTTGTGGGATGGAGCCCTAGGAGGACATACTGTGTAGTTTCAAGAGACAAGGGGGACTTGGTAGCTGGGAGGCTTGAAGAGAAGAATTGCGCAGTTTCTAATGGCAGTGAGCTCCAGCTGAGGGAAGGAGAGTGGAGGAAGAATCTACATAATTTGGAGGCAAAAAGAGGTTGGGCTTTCTACACACTGTGCAATTCCAACAGGCAAGGAAAAGGCTTGAGGGTTGAATATGAAAAGTGTGTAGTTCAAGGAAAACTGGGAGGCAAAACTGTGCAATTCTGGAGGTCAAGGGAGGTTTTTAGACTCAGGAATTGCGCATAACAGTAACCCTGAAGGGAAGGGACTGAACATTGTGTAGGTCCATGTAGTAGGGTCACATCCAAGAGGGCTAAAACTGCACAATGCACAGTTCAATCGGGGCCCAGTGAAGTTAGGTTACCCGATTGGGATATTTTATGAAAATGTCTAGGTGTGGGAAAAGATATGGACTCATGATAAACCTAGACTATTATCACACACTTAGCATACTTTGATGACAATGAAACATAGATCATTGGAACACACAAATAAATCATTCCCATTTTTGTGACTACCTCATGATGAGATACGACAAGTGTGATACTTAAGATAGAATTTAGGACAATCGTGATGACACGTGTACAATAGTGCTCAAGACTTTGTTTATGAATGCGATAGATGTTTACATAGTTGAGACAACTCATATACACAAAGAATAACCTTCAAAACTACGAGAAAAGGTTCACAAACATTATACAATAGTGAAACATTCCAAAATATGACAGTCAATCCAACAAGCAAAAGGGGTCAAAAAACTTCAAGAAATATTATGGAATGAGCACGAGTGTTTGAAAAAATCAAGGAAAAGACCAAGGAAGGCTCCAAAATTTGAGTGCAAGCCAAAATTTAGGAGGGTGTTGCAGTAGCTACAACATGCTAATTCAACTCTACCTTCTCTGTCTTGGTTAGTTTCTTCTATGCAGGGCCTTGTTTCCTTAGGGAGTATTGATTCATCATGTAGATCACTTTGGCCTTCCCACTTACCCCATGGGAAGACATGGCCCCCCTATACCTTCCAAGTTGAACACAAGATAAGATTCAACATAATAACAAGGCTTCAAGTTGGGAAGGGTAGTTTGGCTTGCGAGCTTAATATTTTTAGAGTATAATTTTTCATCTCTAGTGTTGCTCCACTGCCGGCAGGCCTAAACAGGACCTCATCATAGTCATAAAGTGATTAGAATTGGATCCATAAAGAATGATTAAACAAATCCATGACTATAACAGGTCAGGAAAGACTTCAAAGAATTTACAACAACAATCAAAAACACCTCTAAACTAGTGGCAATGGCAGCCAGCGTGGAACAATGAGGACCTCGGTCAAAGTGCGCTGACCGAGGCCCATGGAGACTACGCGGGAGGCAAAATTAGACCCTGGGAGGCCCAAATTAGGAAAAAGAGGTAGTTTTTGATGCGCAATTAGTGCTGATGGCTAGGTGAAAAACCCCAAATTGGAGAAGCCCCGAGTACTCGGTCACATGACAGCCAAGAAAACCATGGACAAAAGGCTAAAGCGCTAAAGGTGGGACCCGCTTCGAAAACCTGCGGTATTGATCGAGGCATCCTCAAACGGTAAGCGGAATTGATAGAAATGGAGTGAATCCATTCAGTGGTCGATGCCTAGCAAGCGGAGGAGAGAGAAAACTACCACTGATCACGTGTTAATGGTCGAGCAAGTCAATTGCGCGAAACGTGCGTATGGCATCGCATTTGGAGGCCCCAAATCTAATGGCTGAGATCGCGCCCAATGGGAAAACAGAATCAATGGGGGATTAAGCCACAGTTTGTAAAGATTTGATGTCTGAATTGATTGCCAAGGTGGCAGAAGACTCATTCCATGACGTGACGGAAAAACCGAACCGACGAAGCGAATTGGCGCAGCTTCCAGAGAACATGTGGCCTCTCCTTATGAGCCTGATGAAGACGCCAAATAGGGAACTTCAAGTGAGGCTGTAGTAGGTGATCTGATGGGAAGTGGAAGAGGAATCAAACAGACATGGGTATGAATCATTTTAAAGCCATGCATAGGAAAAACTAAAACAGAGAGAGAGAGAGAGAGAGAGAGAGAGAGAGAGAGAAACAACCAAAACCTCGAGAGGAGGACGGAACACAAAAAGGAAGAAAAGAGAGAAGAAAGACAATGAAGCAACAACAGAATGGAAGATAAAGGGCCGAGCTAACTGAAGGCAGCATCGAGCACCAGAGAGCTTGAGGGATTTAAGCCATCCCAGAGAGGATCTATCTGGCCTGAGCACCACATTGGGCTCTCTCCATTATAAACCAGAAGGTCACAGAGCTAGTAAGGAAAAGAGTTTGTGTAGTCTAGTGGCTTGGGGAATCCAAGAACCACCCTGCCAGGTAAATTCCATTTCAGGAGACTCACATTGAGCTCCTTCATTGTAATTCTTTGCTTCAAGGCACAATAAAAGAAGGCCACCACTGAAAGATGGAACAGAGATGTAGCCCTGGAAGGATAGGGTGAACTCCTTATTAAAATTTTGTGTTCTTGTATTTTCTTACTGTGTTTCTCTACTGTTTTCCATTTCAAGTGTCTGTGTCTTTGCAATCTAATCGATCTGTTGCTTAAATAACATAGGCACACACACCAACATATGAGTATGTAATACCTTCTTTTAATAAATATTTAATTGAGGTCACTCACAGGGTGATTATCAAATCAAGTGGTATCAGAGCTCTAGGCTATAAGGTTAGACAAGCTTGTGTTGGTTTAGCTGTTGAATTCTCACTAGATCAAAGTTGAAATTAGGAGAAGGAGAGTTGGTTGAAATTAATCCTGAAATTGGGAGAGTCTATCCAAGGAAGACAATGTCAGAGGAAGGTTCTATGGGGCCAGACCCTCAATTCATAGAGAGTTTCCTAGCTATAAAGTCTATGGTAGAAGAAATGTATAGGGACTTTAGAAAGCATAAGGATGAAGATTCATCAGGTTCTAAACAAGATAAAGAAAAAGACGAATCTCATTGCCATGACCACTCAAAAGGAAAAGGGAAAGAGGAAAGCTTTCTCACACTTCCTAATAGCCCTGTGCATAATAATAAAGCATCTTTGATTAAGCTAGATGTTAAATTTGATTTGCCTATATATGATGGAGAGCTAAATGCTGAGAAATTGGACAATTGGACTAGACAAATTGATGTGTATTGTAGAGTGCAAAACATCAACTTAGACAAGAGAAAAATTATGCTGGCAAGCCTAAGCTTAGGAGGCACTGCCTTGGTTTGGTGGGAAGGCAGAAGCCAAGGTGACATGAAAAGACATGGGAAGACTATCTCTATCTGGAGTGACTTCTTTTCTACAATCAAGAAGTAGTTCTATCCATTGGCCTACATGCAACAAGCCATGATGAGTTGGCAAACTCTTCGGTAGTTGAAAGGGCAAAGTGTGCAAGGCTACACTCAAGAATTTAGAAAGAGAGAATTGATTCTAGGGATCTCATTAGACTCACTAGAGACTCTTTTAAAGTACATTGGAGGTCTACACAACTACATGAGGCATACCATCCTCATGTTTAGTCCCACTAGTATAGATGAGGTATATGTACAAGCTACTCATCTAGAAGCTAGAGGAAAGAATAGAAATCTAGAAGTTGGGGGACCATCCCAACCCACTGCAAGCAAGAGCAAGGAGAAAAGAAAGCAGAAGTGGAAAACAAGGAAGGCTAACACTGCACCAAAAGCAAAGATTCATGCACTCACTGTAAAAATGAGGGGCATGATGATGAGCACTATTGGATTCTACATCCAGAGCTGAGACCTAATAATTCTAAGGACAAGAAGAAGAATATTGCTATAGCTATTTAGAAAGATTTGGGGTTAGACTCGGGAGATGAAACGGTCATTGTAGCCACACATATAAAAGGTAAGAATTCTGAAGCATCTACTAGTAATTCTGCTCAAACTATTATTAATGAAGAACATGAGAGAAAAAGACATGAGCTTTTCCATATTCGTGTTATTTCCAAACATCAAAAGATTGATACTTTGTTTGATAGTGGCACACAAGTAAATTTTATTTCTTAAGCAATTGTAAAGAAATTGGGATTAGCAACCACACCTCACAAGAAACCATACCCATTAGGATGGTTGAATGATAAAGCACAACTACAAGTGACTAGACAGTGCAAACTCAAGTTTTCTTTTGCGTCAACATTTGTAGATGAGGTTGAGTTAGACATAATTCCTTCAGATATATGTGGAATCGTTTTAGGAAGTCCTTACTTGTATGATAGAAAAGCTATTTTCTATAGAGCTAAGAACAAGTATCTACTTGTTAAAGATGGAATTAAATAATTTGTGAGAGCTCACAAGCTCAAGAATAATTATACTCTCATAAATTTTGGGAAGATGAAAATAATGATAAATTCATGCAAACAATTATTGCTAATGGTTGTAAAGGAAAAGAAACATGATAAAGCAATGTATTTGAGGGCTGTAATGCTCAACAACAAGCTGATATAGAAAACATTGTTTCAGAGTATGATGTCCTATTTCGGGAACCTAAAGGCCTGCCACCCAAAAAGGAAATAGTACATGATATTATTTTGCAGCAAGATGTTCCATTGCCTAACATTGGAATGTACAGGTTGTCTGCTTTAGAGAATGTTGAAATCAAGAAGCAGGTGTAGGAGTTGCTCGAGAAGGGGTTCATCATGCCTAGCATATCACCATGTGGGTCACCAATCGTTTTGGTGAGAAAGAAAAATGGCTCATGGAGAATGTGCATTGACTACCGAGCACTAAATAAGATAACAATAAAAAATTGTTATCCCCCTCCTCCCATAGATGATCTTTTAGATCAATTAAAGGAATTTGTTTATTTCACCAAGCTATATTTGCACAGTGGATACCATCAGGTCAGAGTTGCAGAGCAAGATGCATGGAAGACTGTTTTTAAAACAAAACAGGGATTGTATGAGTGGTTGGTTATGCCTTTTGGCTTGACCAACGCCCCTTCTACTTTCATGAGATTAATGAATGATGTACTTAGGCCTTTTCTTGATGATTTTGTTATTGTGTATCTGGATGACATTTTGATTTTTAGTAAAATGTGGGAAGAACACTTAAAGCATGTTAAGAAGACATTAGATGTTTTGAAAAGAGAAAAAATTTATGTTAAACTCTCAAAATGTGAATTTTGGAAAAAAATCTCTTAAATTATTTTGGTCATATAGTAGGGGGTGGTGAATTGAAATAGATCCCTCTAAGTGGGCAGCCATTGTTAACTGGCTAAACCAGTCTGTACAGAAGTGAGAAGCTTCTTGGAGCAGCACATATTGGAGGAAGTTCATTCTAATTTTTCCTCAATTGCAGCTCCCTTACATGCTTTGACAAGATTGAACAAGGTGTTTCAGTGGGGAGGCAAACATCAGAAAGCTTTCGACACCTTGAAAGAAAAGATTAGTACAACACCTGTACTAGCACTACCTAATCTACAAAGACTATTTGAGATCCAAACAAATGCCAGTGACTATGCCATGGGAGCAGTGTTGATACAACATGGTAAACCCATATGTTATCACTTTTAGACTTTTAATCCTACAGTAGTTAACTATCCTACATATGATAAATAATTGTATGCATTAGTTCAGAGTGTGAAAAAGTGGAAACATTACTTAATCGGCAAAGAGATAGTAATACATATTGATCATCAACCACTCCAATATCTACACTCCCAAACTAAGTTACAACAATCATGACATTACAGGTGGATGGGTTTTCTACAACATTTTCATTTAGTCATCAGATATAAAAAGGGCATACATAACAAAGTTGTAGACATGTTATCTAGACCCATGATAAATGCATCTACTATACTTTAGCATAATTTGTACTGCATGGAAGCTACATTGAACAATATGCTCAAGATATAGACTTTAAAGATGTATATGCAACTTTGAGTTGAGGCAAGAGAGTAGAAGAATTGGATTATCATGTGAAGGACCGACTCTTATATCATTGTGGGAAACTCTGCATTCCACAAACTAAGAGAGTAAAGATAATTAGAGAAGCACA
>APFE031734331.1:4315-25658 GCA_000404065.3 Pinus taeda | reverse complement strand
ACTTCTCACAAGTATCTCCACCTCTGTTACACACAATACAGCTCAGATCTGATCTCCAAATCTCTTCCACTTCTTGCCTGCCTCCACTGCGCAATCCTGCATGAGAATATTGATGAATGAATGAAGCAAACTTGTATTTCCTTGGCTATACCACGCAATACTCATTGGCATACTCAATCCCTCTGATTGTGCAAATCATCATGCACAGCTATAGTCACAACTGATAGCAATCTGATCCTCTAAAACCTGTCCCTGCTGAACTGAACATGCACTGGCATGCAACTGAGTTAACTGATGTATTCTTTAGTTGCATTATGAGTTAATAATTAGTTTAACAACTCATCATTAGTCTATTTGTAGTTATACTAATTACAACTAGTTTAACCAAGTCAAACTAAACACAACTCCATTAACTCCACAATCAACTCCACCAAACTCAACTGATTGAGTTCTAACTCAAGTCATGCATGCAAAAACTCAACTGACCCACAAAGAAAGCATATTTCCTTCTGACAACTGCATGTGCCACATATGTAGCTCAAACTGAAGTGCTCTAAGAGAATAAGATAAAGTTTATAGTCTAAATATTATTATAAGACAATAATATTTGACTTTTCTATTTTTGACAACCAGTCTAAAAATAAACTTTGATCACTCCTGCTGTGATCACTCCTACTGTGATCATCCCTGTTGTGGTCACTCCTGCTGTGATCATCCCTGCTATGATCCAAAAATAGAACTTGCACCATAATTTGCCTGCGGGCCCACTTAGTGAAGGCGACTCTTTTCATTAAGCTCCATCATATTGTTGCAATCTCAATAGAAAATCTTGGCAAGTTTGAACCTAGAGCATATGAAGGCATTCTCCTTGGTTATTCTCCCCACAACAAAGCATAAAAGTGTTACAAAAAAAGACTTGGAAGAATTGTTGACAGCATTGATGTAGCGGTTGATGAAGAAGGAAACCTTCCTAGGCAAGTGAATTCCAAAGATTTCGAAGATGATGAGGACTATCCTTCAACATCAAATCAGACTTATGATGAAGAAGAAGCTCAAGAGGCACCAGAAGAACAGATAAGGATAGAATATAAGACTCCATCCAGGTATGTTCAGGAGAATCATCCAGAATCTCAAATTTTGGGGCAGAAAGAGGCAGGTATACAAACAAGAAGAACAATTGCAGAAGCCTCAAGCTATTTGGCATTGCTCTCCTCCACTGAACCACAAAATGTAAAAGAGGCATGCAAATATGAATGCTGGGTCAAAGCAATGGATGAAGAACTTGAGTAGATCGAAAAGAATAACACTTGGGAGTTGGTTCCTAGACCAAAAGATAAGAATGTCATAGGGATAAAATGGATCTTTAAAAACAAGTTGAATGAAAATGGGGAAGTTATTAGAAACAAGGCCAGACTTGTTTGTAAAGGTTATGCTCAACAAGAAGGAATAGACTTTGAAGAAACGTTTCCTCCCGTTGCTAGACTTAAGGCCATCCAAATGTTCCTTGCTCTCTCAAGCTTTCAGAAGTTCAAAGTATTTCAAATGGACGTGAAATCATCTTTTCTGAATGGAGACTTAGAAGAAGAAGTGTATATTGAGCAACCAGATGGATTCATCCTTGGAAATGATCCAAAACTTTTATGCAGACTTAAGAAGGCTCTCTATGGTCTTAAATAAGCTCCAAGGGCTCGGTATTATCGTCTAGACAAACATCTTCATCAACAAGGTTTCTCAAAAGGATCAACAGATAGCAATCTTTATATAAAAATTGAAAATAAAAAATTGCTAATACTTGTTGTGTATGTTGATGATATCATTTTTGGCAGCAATGAAGAAGCTATGAGTCAAAGCTTTGCCTTGGTGATGCAAAAAGAATTCAAAATGTCCTTGCTTGGAGAACTGACATATTTTCTTGGATTACAAATCCAACAAAATGAAGGAGGTATATTTTTCTCTCAAACCAAGTACCTCAAGCAGATTTTGAAGAAGTATGGCATGGAAGATTCGAAACTAGTATGTACCCCTATGGTTATGGGATGCAGCCTTAGTGCAAATGATGAATTAGCAGCAGTGCATCAACCAACTTATAGATCCATGATTGGAAGTCTTTTCTATTTAACAGGTACCCGACTAGACATCATGCATGTAGTGGGAATGGTTGTAAGATTTCAGGAAAATCCTAAGGAAACCCATCTTCAAGCAATGAAGAGAATTTTCAAGTATATTCAAGGAACTCAAAACTATGGCCTATGGTCTCTGAGAGATACAAATCTCACTCTTCATGCTTATACAGATGCAGATTGGGCTGGAAGTGTGGATGACAGAAAAATCACAAGTGGCGGTTCATTCTTTATGGGTTCCAGATTAGTATCTTGGTTCAGTAAGAAACAGAGTTTGATTGCCTTATCTACAGCTGAAGCAGAATATGTGGCCGCCGCATTTTGTTGCACTCGACTCCTTTGGATGATGCAAACTTCGCAGGATTTTCAAATCACTTGTACTCCACCTATCTCCATATTATGTAATAATACAAGTGCTATCAGAGTCTCAAAGAATCCTGTCATGCATTCAAATACTAAGCACATACTGATAAAGTATCATTCTCTCCGGGAACAAGTGTTGGAACAAAAGGTCAAATTGGAGTATGTTCCCTCTAAGGAACAAGTTGCTGATATTCTCACCAAACCACTGCCCAGGGAAACTTTCGAATACCTTAGACAGAAGGTGGGAGTAGTTGATGCATCATCTTGCTGTTGAAACTTGTCTGTTTTAGAGAAAAATGGGTGTATGCGTGTTGCCTAAGAAGGATCCGCGTACATACGCCGGTTTATGCAGAGATAGTTGCGTATATGGAAGTTTGAAAGAAATCAGTGGGGACAAACTCTGGTTGGAGAATGTCTGATATGGGTCTGACAGAGACCATCTGGCATAGGTTCACGGGGAGCAGATAAAATTCTGATAATGCATTGTTGGAATTACATTAGAAGCTCTTGGTTCAGGTTCACAGTTGTTGATCTCAGGTGGAACAAATGCAGAGGGAGAGCAGAAGGAAAACATGGTTGCTGATCTGAATAGTGATTGATAGATGTTGCTGATATCAGTTATTGGTGACCTTCATAAGTCTTGCTCTAGATATTTCATCTCTATGTCATGTATCTCTTTTATGGTGTCAAGGTCATATAACGGCCTATTTTAGTTTCCCCACTATGCCTGGGATGAATGATGTAATGTTCTTGGTTGTCATATGTAAATTTCTGATGATACCCACTTGGTTGGGTGATGAATGTATGTATAGAGTCTTTTGGTGATAGGAAGGTCTTTTATGATGTATAATTCATGGTTCTTCTTGAAGAACATCTTTTTTGCAGATCTTGCCTACAGTCAGGGGGAGCATGGTTAGCACAGCAGAGCAGAGATTTCAGCATGTACTCAGGGGGAGCATAACCCTTTGCCTTTGATGACAAAGGGGGAGAATGACTTTGAGGATCTTGGAGTTGCCATCAAGTCCAAAGGTGGAGATTGTTGGCATTATGGCATAGGTTTGAAGCTATGGCACAGGTGTTTTCCTTGATGGCAACTCACTCTGGTGACAGATCTCAGTTCGGGCTTTCAGAATTAAAGAAAAGATATATACGCAGGTTCACCTAGACTAAGACACGTATACATGCGCGTTATATGTTACAAAAGTGCATATGCATATACATGTACTTTCACGCAAGAAAAAGCACTTACATGTTGGAGAACTTACTTTTGGTCTGTGGTATTTAGTCCTTGGTAATTGAACCTATGGTTTTGGGCCATGGTATCTCGTCAAAAGTGTTAGGCCCCTATACTACTAGTGTAACCCCTTATTGTTATTAGTACAACCCACTTATTATATTGATGTACCCATGTAGTGCCCATATTGTTACTATTGTGCCCCATAGAAGCCCACTATTGTTATTATTGTGCCCTTACATTATTATTGTTATGTAGGCTCTGATTATGTTATGGCCCCTTAGACTCCTATATATAGAGAGGAGGTCTTTTCATTTGAATCATCCAAGAATTGTTCATTTATGTAATGAAAGGAGGTTTCCCCCTCGAAGAGTCTGAATTCTAAGGCGTTGATCTATCTTTTCTATCTTTCCTTGAGCTGGTTTCATAACATTTGGTATTAGAGCTTCGGATTTTAGGGTTTCGCTGCTCCAAACAGGTCATTGTGGAATTTTCACTATAACTGTTTTTCTGCAACATTTCAGAAGTAAAAAAAAAAACCCATTTGAGACGACATCATGGTACTTCTCAGGCCCGAATTTTAGAGCTTTTTACGCAATATTGGTGGAGATATGATCTGAGGAAGTTGGTCCTTTTGCAAAATCCTGAATTACATTAAAAACAGGTGACCTAGGGAAAATCGTCATAACTTTCGCGCTGAGCATCAGATTGAAAGTTCGTAAGAAGGTATAGAAAGAGGATAGACTGTAGTTTCTTGTATATATTTTGCAGGGCCAAAGGTCAAAACAGGGACATGTGGCATGTCGTACAAGTTCACTCTACTGAATTAGTCTATAATCAGGTCACTGTGGAAGATTTGGAATAACTATTCATTGGAGAATTGAACTGGGGTCAGACAGGTGGTATTGGAAAGAGGACACAGAGAAATACTACAGGTTGTAGTTTCAGCGCTTAAAGATCTGAAAGTACATAGTTACAGTCATTTCAAGATCGAGCTCTCAAAATCAAGAAAAAGCAAGATGAGGAAGTTTGATGGCAAGGATCCGGTAATTGGATACGTCAAATGGAGCAATATTTTGATCTACATGGTGTACCACTGTTACAAAAGGCATGTATTGCATCTTCATATTTAGAGCCGGATCAATTTTTATGGTATAAAGGGCTTTGTTCTCGTAAAAAACTTGTTACATGGTCAATTTTCATGGAGGAAATGATAGCACATTATGAGGATACAAAGAGCAACACTTTCTTTAGAGCAACACCACAACAATTGGAAATAGTAAAAGGGATTTGTTACATATTGGAAAGTAAAATTATGGCAACAAGGAAGCCTACCCCTCACAACTATAAAGATGGAAGTGTTGTTTCTCCTAACCTTCCACAACCTACAAGGGTTACACCACAACAATTGGAAGAAAAAAGAGAAAAAGGGCTTTGTTACAATTGTGATAGCAAATGCACTAAAGGTCATAAGTGTACTGAGAAGAAATTATTTTACATAGATTATGAAGACGAGGAAGAAAAGGATTAAGAAAAATCAAAAGAAGAGGATATACGCCAGGACCCCACCCTCGAGAAAGAAGAAATGAATCATACCATATCTTGTAAAGCATTGGAAAGAATTACCACTCCTCAAACTCTCAAGATAGAAGGACATATTAAGCAAAAAAAGGTGCAAGTGAAAGATCACATCAAGAAAGAAGAAATGAATCCAACCATATCTTGTAATTCATTGGTCGAAATTACCACTCCTCAAACTATCAAGATAGAAGGACATATCAAGAAGAAAAATGTTCAAGAAGTGAAAGATCACATCGAGCATCAAGAAATGAATCCGACCATATCTTGTAAAGGAGTGGAAGAAATTACCACTCCCCAAACTCTAGAGATAGAAGGACATATCAAGAAGAAAAAGGTTCAAGCAGTGAAAGATCACATCGAGCATCAACAACAAGTTCTCCAACTTTTAAACAATAACGCCACTTCGGTGCAAAATCAAACGAAACAACAGGTAGATCAACATCATAGTGAAAACTGTTTTGATGTAGGTGATTGGGTATTTTTACTGCTACATCTCAAGCCAGCTATTTATGAGAAGGAAATGTTGGCAATACTACATGCACTTAAAAAATGGCGACCTTACCGAATGGGAAGACTCTTCAAGGATGAGGATGTGGAAGCATTGTTTTGTGATATTTCTATTATCCAACCAGATTAGATAAACAAAACAAGGGATGAATGGAAGAAGGACGAAGAAGTATGGCCACTTATTCAAAAGTTGCGAAAGATCCCAATTCAAACAATATTGCCAAAAATTGAAGAGGAAAGAAAAACCATATTGGAACCTGGAGCAGTCACAGAAATAAGAACCCGACAGCTACGAAATCAATCAATTTCAGAGTATCTCATCAAGTGGAAGAATTTACCCATTGAAGATTCCACATGGGAGGACAATAATTTTATACATAAGCATCAAGAACTACTCAAGCGTTGAGGATAACACTTTTTGAAGGAGAGAGGCATGTTAGGCCCCTATACTACTAGTGTAACCCCTTATTGTTATTAGTACAACCCACTTATTATATTGATGTACCCATGTAGTGCCCATAGTGTTACTATTGTGCCCCATAGAAGCCCACTATTGTTATTATTGTGCCCTTACATTATTATTGTTATGTAGGCTCTGATTATGTTATGACCCCTTAGACTCCTATATATAGAGAGGAGGTCTTTTCATTTGAATCATCCAAGAATTGTTAATTTATGTAATGTAAAGGAGGTTGCCCCCTTGAAGAGGTTGAATTCTAAGGCGTTGATCCATCTTTTCTATCTTTTCTTGAGCTGGTTTCATAACAAAAAGTGTTGATCCCAAGTATTGGGTCCATGGAAGTGTTTTATTATGGTTTTGGACCGTGGTATTGTGAAAGACCTAAGACTATAAAAGAGGAAGAAGATCATTCGGCAAGGGATCACTTGAATTATTGAATATCTGATAAAGTGCTAGATCTGGAATATTGGTGATTAGGTTATGGTGCAGATCTGGATCTGAATGAAGGAGGAACCTGAGCGCAAAGAGAAGGATAAGTTCTACTGATGGGTCATAATTTTAAGGCTTGAATAATAGTATCTTTGTATGATTTTCATCCGTTATATGTGGCGCATGCTTGATCTATAAATCTGGTAATATGGGTTAATTAATGACTGAATATTTGAAAGAGTGAATTATCCTTTATAGATCTGTACGCAGGTTCAGTGAGGCAAAGGCGTGTATACATGCTGGTTCTGTGAGTAAAAATAGTGTATACGCAGGTTGGTTCAAACAAAGAAGCGTATGCACATAGGTTTCTAGTTATTGAAGTAGTGTACATCTCTTGAGTTGTGTTCTAGCTTCTTCTGTTTATTGTTGTAGTATTCTGGGTTCAGAATTTGGTGTGTGGTTACTGTTACTGTGTTTTGGGTACAGCTGTAAGAGAGGTGTCTACTTGTTTCAGTTCTAATTGGTGAAAAGGAGATTGTTTGAGGCAGAAATTCTTGATGATTGATTGATGTTCATGGATCCAGTTTGAAACTTTATGAAACGTGGTCCCTGGAAGAAAGAGAAGGTTGTAGCGTTCTGTAGGCCAGCACCTACGTACTAGTATCTTGGCTAGTGCAAGAGCTAAGGGGGTTGTAGCTCCCTTCCTGGAGAAGCTGGAGAACAAGAGAGGGTTGTAGCCCTCTGCAGGTTGCAGCCTGTACTGGTAAAGGACTGCACCAGTACAGAATCATTGTAAAAAGAAGTTTCTAATCAAAAGGAATATAGGGATGAATTGCAGCAGGTGGTTTTCACCCACATTGGGTTTCCACCTTATATATTGTGTTCTTGTGTATGATTGTCTTCTACTCTGTTTCATTGTTTCTGGTTACTGTTTATTTGATTCTGATACATAGATTAATGATCAACATCTATAAGATAAAGTGAATTATAAGTTTGCATGGTATACGCGGGTTTCCTTATACATAGTTGCGTATATACACGGTTTTAACTAACTAAAGTAGTGTATATGATCTAGATTTGAAAAGGGAAATAATTGACTTGATAATACTGATTCACCCCCCCTCTCAGTATTATTTCCAACAAGAAACCCATAACTGATAAATGCTTTAACTGCTCGAGGTTGTCCTGTTTCCTTCTCGGCAATGTTGTTGGTTAATTGCAGTTGTTGAAGCTTTATTACGCAGGGTATAGGTAGCTGATGGCTTCGTGCTTCAAGTGAATGATACAAGTCAACGGGACGAAGAGAACATGGAAGATACATGGGCAGGACAGGAAGGAAATATTGGTCATTGGATGAAGCAAACGAATGGTAGAGATCAACTTGGAATAGCTATCGAGAGCAAATAGAATTAGTTGAACAAGGGCCATTGGATCGTGGGCGACAGATCCAACGAATGACGGGAGCAGAAGGTGTTCGAGAGATAATGCGCGAGAGGAGGGCGATTTCGCGAGCGGGTGGTATTCCCCACACCGCCTAAGGAGCAACAGTGGTATCCATATAACCCCTCGCGATCCAATAGAATTAGAACACGTGGCAGCGGGAAACCACTAAGATTGCACATTAATGGGTGGGCAGGTCGCGCGGTCGGGGCTTGCGACTACCATTCGATCATGTGACGGATGGTCAGATGGTGAGGAACATACGCAGGGTTTAACATGCGGGAAAAGGGACTATGACCGTTGGATCGCAGGGATCGACAGCTGCAGATGGAGGAAACTATATGGGTCGGGTTTCGAGGGTTAGGCACCTGGTCTTTAGGAAATAAAGGCTTATGGAATAAACATGAATTCATGCTGAGTTTTGTAAGAAAACAGGGCTAGCGAGATAAGAATAAGTTTTGAAAACAAAAGATAGAAAGCGTGGCTCAGAGAAAACACGGGATTAAACAAAGTTTTAAAGGAGAACAGGGAAAGCAAGGGCTATGGAGTTACAAGGAGAACGAGGGAGAAAAGGAAACCAACAGCTGCGAGCACCTTTCTTGACACAAACCAATCATCAATCCTGAATTCAACCTTTAAACGTTGAAATTTATAGCAGAGCGAACAGATCCATAGTCAAAGTTAGATTATAGTCGATTAATCTTTGTTCGAAAGAAAGTGTCATAAAAGTCTTATTCCTTCAAAACAGAACTATCGTAAAGTCTTCATTCTTGTTAAAGATTGATTGATTGTATGTGCATTAGTTTCCTTTTGTTCATATTCACATTAAGGAAATAGAGAAGAAATACATGTATTTTCATTGAGAAAATTTGCATGTGCTCATAGGAATAGTTTAGGAAAATTGCATTAGATTGTGCTCTTTGCTCTTTGATTGAAAGAAATCTGATTACACTATCCCTATTATCTAATATTTTCATTGTTAAATTGAATGGAAAGAATGCTTATCATCATAGTTGCATTCTTAGGAATTTCTGAATACATAACATGGTGAACTTGAAAGGCAAATTCCTAAGTAAGATCAAATTAAAATTAACCTCAATTTACCTAATGGAGCATTGTCACCTAATGAAAAACATTTAGTGGTTCTAGGCTAGAGACGTGTTCCAACGTCGTAAAACAAAGCAGTTATCGCTAACTTGTTTGCAATACATTCCAAGTGCGATACTCTCATTTTGAGGTTTTACATTAGACATCACTTATACGGATTGGGCATCCACGTACTTTCGGGTATATTTGGGAGGATAACACTATTGGGTCATTAATATACCATTATTATTGTCACTTTTGAATGCTTATTCCACCCATTTCTACCATTCTTCATCATGTTATTTATCATAATTCTATTTTACAATGATTTATGTTCTTATGTAAAAATATTATTTATTCTCCTTTATTTCTAATAAATTGATGATTATGCATGATTTTATCAATGAAAGTTTAATAAATTGGTTATAACATTATTCACCATTTTTAGCCTCCAAGATAATTTCCAGATTGAAGATTTGATCATTAAAAGTGCTAACTACGAAATGTGTTGGAATAAGAAGTGACAGTTTTGTGGTTGAGATTCTGAGCAAATGAAGATGAATCTCGAAAATCTAGAACATGAGTTTTGTCCAGAACGGACCAAATTAACTTTATTAAAGAACGGTTTGTCCAAATTCAGCTTTTATTGAGAGAAACACAAGGTTCTTTGAGCATGATTTTCTCAGATTCGCTGTGTGGCCGTTTTCCAACTCTCATCTGCAAAGCCAAATTCGCCTTGTTATTGTTGAAAGATGGATGGAAATATATCTTCTTGTTGATCAATTGGTTGGAAGCAATCTAATTTTGTAATAGAAATCATGTTGTAATTATCTCTATTGTAACTTCTCTCTGATCTCTGTCTATTTAAATGAAAACAGAGATCAGAGATGGGGATGGATTCGAATGATGGAATTGAGGATGAATTAGAGATTTAGAATTGAGGATGACAGAGAGAATGCATAATGGCTGAGAGATGGAGAGATTTCTTGTTGTAATCCACTGTAACTCTGCTTTGATATTTTAATATAAATCTGGTTGCCATTCTATCTTTGATCCTGAAGTAACCCAACAGCATCCGCTGGCAGCTAAGGGCCCAGCCTCTGGTGGATTGTGCTGCTGCTATATATTATCTCTTTGGTTTATGTGTGGTTTTCATTATCAACTTTATTTGGTAATCTGGTATGTTCTATTATTTTACATCGTGGTTCTGTTATATCTGATTTATGTTCAATTGAGTAATATCATTCTCTATGACAGGAATGCCGTATTGATTCATATCGACTTGGTAACGCATTGTTGTTCTTTTAATCATTGATATAACATTATTGGTCCTTACAGAATGTATTGTTGTTCAATTACAACGTATCTGTGTTGTAACACTCTTTAATTGGTATTACTGAATTCATCTTAGAGACTATATTTCCTTGCGATTGCTAAATCTATGAACGTTGCTATTCCATTCCAAAATACAGTCATATTCTTTATAACTAAGACTGATAATCGGATTACCAAGATCAGATTACTACTAAGGTGTGTCGTGTGTTAAGTCATTGTGTATTTATATTTGACTTTCCAGCATTGTTTCATATTCTATCATTAATCAATGATGTTCTATTTCCATGTGCTATTCGATTTATTCTTAGAGTAAAGTTTGCTATTAATTTGGCTTTGTTGTTGTTCATTTCCATTAATTAGAGTTTACTGTTCATATTCCTTTAATTACATTTTGCTGCCCATTTACCTTGTTGTTCATTTCTGTTGATTAATTGCAAGAGTTTGCTTTCAAAGAGTTTTCATAGTTTACTTTCAATAGTAGCTTTAGTTCAATTTTGATTTCCTTTTAATTGCTTTAAAGCAGGACTATCAACTGTGGAGAACATTGGGTTGCTTCCTCGTTCCCAGATTGATTGTCTTGTTCCAGTTTGATTTCAATTGCATCAATATCCAGAGGAATGAGTTATTGCTACTGTATCCTTGATTGATGGTTGTTTGAGTGAATGATTTAGTTTAGAACATTTCAGTTTCTTGCTGTTCCAATTAGATTTTGTTTCCAGCTTTCATTTACTTTTGCATTTTAAGCACTATATTGAAAAACATTACTCTTGAGTAAATAGCCGCCTCAGACTGAGTACACTCTTGAAATAAAAAGTTTTCCCTAGGTTGACAATTAATGTGAGGTAATTAGGAGTTAAAAAGACACCTTTTATCGCTCCACATTTTGGCACCATTGCCGGGGAGAGTGTAGCCATTTCTAAGGAGGAGTGTGCATCTGATGAGTGCCTACTAGGAGAGAATTGGGTATTAAAAATGGAAGGTAAGAACCTACGTACGGAGCATGTAAAAGCCCTACTCCCCCACCCGCTTTCCAGCAGGACTGTTAAAGAACTTAGAGTAGAAATAGATGTTTGAATTTCTGTGTGAATGACAAAAACAAAAATAGAAATTTTGAAAAATGAATCATATGATTTCACTAAAGTGGTGATGTAAGCACCACCCATTTCACTAATTAATTGATAGGAACATTTGAAGAAGGAGCTTCGAAGAAACACATGAGGAACATCTTCTGTTATGGTAAGAAAGGGCTCACATTTCTACTTTTGAATTTCTTACTCAACTAATTCCACCCCCACCACAATAAACCAGTACAACATGCTTACAATGTTGAACTACAAAATTTATCCACCCTTCCCACCCATTCTATCTCACATGCGCCATTAGAGAAAACTTACAATGAGATTCAGAATGTTTCAAATTCAAAAATTGTAGAAGCTATGGAAGAAAATGAGGTTTCTTTTAGGTTGCACCAATAGACCATTTTAAAAGCTCAAGAACTTCATGGTATGATGGGAAATCAAGAAAGTAACGGATATATTGAAGATTGGTTTCACTCCATCACGTGATTGCATCATCACTCCATACTTCAACAATTTTTGATACCATCTTTTCAAGGGAAGTTGGCTTCTCATACCCTAATTTTTATCAACATGCGTTTTTCAAATTTGGGTATGTGCATACGTAAAACCTTATTTCTAAAATGGTTCCACTAGAAATACTCTTATACATAAACATATTCGATTCTCAAATAAGAGTAGGATAGTGGAGAAAATAAAAAAAATAAACAAATAAAACAAACACATCTTTTTTATTGTAAAACTAGTTGTTTCTTTTGTTGCAACACGCTATCAAAATAAACATCGATGAAAAATGTTTCAATTAATTTGTGTATGTAGATGATTTATAATAGAAATAACAATTCAACAAACACTTATATTCATTTTTATCATCAATATGAAAAATACTTGAATATCATTTTTTGGCTTGCGGGCTTGATGAGATTTCTGGAAAAACAGTCGGGACAGTCATGTTTTGAGGGACCAAAAGTGAATATTTTTAAAACTTGTTTTTGTCCTAAGTATCCCTTGATGTCTACTTTCGAACCCAATTTGAATTACTCAATATGGATTTGAAACGAAAAAGTTAGAAACAAAACATTGACAGGGTGTCTAGTGGGCAGCTCATGAATAGAGTTGGGACAGTCAGTTTTTAGAGGCCTAAATGAATGAATTTTTAAAACCTGTTTCTATAGTAGATTCCCCTATGAATCTAGTTTAAAATTCAATTGGAATCACTCATTTTCGATATCGTATGGGGAATTTATGATCAAAATACTGACTGTCTATCGTAAATCAGCACCCTTAAAACTATGTCTTTCCGGTTGTTCCTTATAGTATTTGACCTATCAATTTTTATTGTGTTCAAAACCTATTTCTATTGGAGATAAATAAATGAATATAATTTCATTTCAAATTTTAATATTTCGAATCCGACATCAAACGAAAAATTTATGCTTGAAGTATCAACTGTTGGTCTAAGCTGGGTAATCGAAAATGACTCTGTTATGTAGGTTGTTCTAACTAAAATTGAAATATCATATCATTTAATTTTTAAAACATGTTTCTACTGGAGATAAACCTTTGAATTATCTCTCATTTGGCTTTGGAATCACTCAATTTGGACGAAAAACAAAGAAGTTGTGATCAAAACACTACAGGTTAGCATGATTGGCCACTGCTCTCCCGCAAGTGACAAATAAATTTTACTTTGTTATTTTCTCCGTGGATTTGTTCTACAGAGTAACTACTTGTTATTTTTTGCATAATTCTTGGATTAGGGGAGCTGTGAACCTCTTTTTCTCCATGATTTAATGTTTTATTGCAAGTAGACACTCGTTTTTTGCAGGTCCTAGGAGAAAAAGAATGTCAATTTATGGACAAGTGATTCTTGAAAGAAATTTTTAATGAAACAAAGAAATTTCATCCAACTCATTACCCAACGGATTCATAATAAAATAAATGAAGAATTGATTTCCATTTGAAGATTCATGTCATGTCTTTGCTGCCAAAACATTTTTCGAATAGATCAATTTTTTGACATAACATCATAGTTGTTGTAACTTAATTTATTTATTTACATATTGTTTTTTGTTGTTTCTTTTTTAATTTCTCTTATATTTTGTGTTTCAGGTGTTGCTTCATTCAAAGTGTAACTCATCCTCAGCATCAATGCCGTCAACAACTAATTTGTTTTTTTTGCATGCTTACATTTTATGATTGTCTATTTTGTTGTTCATTTTTCACATTTTGTTGTTCCTTTTCGAAATGGAATAGTTGTTGTTCCTTTTCGAATGGAACAATACTTCTGCACTTTCACATTTTTCTATTCCTTTTTGAATGGAACAACACTTCTGTGCTTTCATATTTTGCTATTCCTTTTCGAATGGAACAACACTTCTGCATTTTCAAATTTTGTTGTTCCTTTTCGAAATGGAACAACTGCTGTTCCTTTTCAAATGGAACAGTACTTCTGCACTTTCACATTTTGCTGTTCCTTTTCGAAATGGAATAGCACTTCTGCATTTTTATTTTACTGTTCCTTTTCGATTGGAACAACACTTCTGCACTTTCACATTTTGTTGTTCCTTTTCGAAATGGAACATCACTTCTGCATTTTCACATTTTGCTGTTCCTTTTCGATTGAAACAACACTTCTGCATTTTCACATTTTGTTGTTCTTTTTCTAAATGGAACAACTGTTGTTCCTTTTCGAATGGAACAGCACTTTTGTACTTTCACGTTTTGTTGTTCCTTTTCGAATGGAACATCACTTCTGCACTTTCACGTTTTGCTGTTTGCTATTCATTTTGTTGTTCCTTTTCGAAATGGAACAACTGCTGTTCCTTTTCGGAATGGAACAACACTTCCGCATTTTCACGTTTTGCTATTCCTTTTCGGAATGGAACAACACTTCTGCACTTTCACGTTTTGTTGTTCCTTTTCGAAATGGAACAACACTTCTGCACTTTCACGTGTTGTTGTTCCTTTTCGAATGGAACAACACTTCTACACTTTCACGTTTTGCTGCTCCTTTTTGAAATGGAACAACACTTCTGCACTTTCACTTTTTACTGTTCCTTTTCGATTGGAACAACACTTCTACACTTTCACGATTTGTTGTTCCTTTTCGAAATGGAACAACACTTCTGCACTTTCACGTTTTGTTGTTCCTTTTCGAAATGGAACAACACTTCTGCACTTTCACGTTTTGTTGTTCTTTTATGAATGGAATAACACTTCTACACTTTCACATTTTGTTGTTCCTTTTCGAATGGAACAACACTTCTGCACTTTTATATTTTATTGTTTTTTTCGGAAAGAATAGCACTTTGACACTTTTCATTTTTGTTGTTCATTTTCCAAAGGAACGACACTTGCCTTTTTGTTGTTCCTTTTCGAAAGGAACGACACTTTTGATTTTTGCTGTTCCTTTTCCAAAGGAATGACACTTGCATTTTTGTTGTTCATTTTCTAAAGGAACGACACTTTTAGTTTTTGTTGTTACTTTTTCCAAAGGAACGACATTTGCATTTTCACACTTTTTTGTGTGTATTTTTGCTTTTTTGGTATGCATTTTCTTTTTTGTTCCCTACATAGAACACCACTTTCTTTTTGAGTGTTTTGTTGTTCCTTAAAAAAAACAACACTTTGGGAGTATTTTTGAGAGAAACCCTTCCTTTCCCTTGTGGGATTATTCCTAGTTCATCGCAGCCACATTTTCCTGATTCTCTTTCATAGCATAAAGTACACTACTTTTATGAGGACAAGAATTATGGATTCTTTTGAAGCGAGTTATTATCATTCATGTTATGATCTTTAACATGACAACTCTTTGATGATAGATTATTTTCAAAAAGGACACAATTATTTATATACTACTTTACTGCATTGTTTTCTGTTGAACATGATATTGATTGATCATCTTAATACCATGCTGGTTCCACCCTTCCTAGTTATAATCTTCTCTGTCTGTAATAAATGAGATTATGGGTATATTTTTTTTATTGACATGTTCAACTTCTTCCGCCATCCCTGCTCTTAAGGAGTATTGAGCCTCCCTCTTTTTATCATAAAAATGTGTAATAACAACAAAATTTTGTTTGCAGACGGAGGATAGGGGGTCTCATTACGAGCCAGCCTACCATGTTCATAAGGCTGTAACAAAGTGACATTCCCATTATGGCCACCACACCAGGGTTATGATCCATTGGATAGCCAAATTATCCTTGGAACAGGAGGTCTCATCACGAGCCGGCCTGATCACTTTTGCTACTTCCTAGTGAATGGCAGTGTGGTTATCTGGTTACCACGCCAGCACACTGATCTCTTCTGTAGAACAGCACAAACTCTCCATTTATAAATTGAGGATCCCGGCTCATATGGGTTAAAAAGCAACCCTGACGAGGCTATGGACGCCTGCTGGCAGCAGAGGCTCTGCTTATGGTATTGAAGTTATATCTTTTCGTCAATTATTATTATAATACCCTTTTCTTATTTTCTTTTTATCAGAGAAGTTATTTCCTTAACTTTTTCCCTGTTTGAACCTTTATGCATGAGAAAGTGTTTTACGATCAATCACATCATTTTCAGCTAGAATACCGTCAGCAAACCATCTTTTTAGCATATTGTTGTCCTTTTTCGTTTTGTATAAACTATCATCAATCCAAAGCGTCCTATCTCTTATTCATAACTATCTTTACACACTTTGCTCTCAATATAACCATAACTTTCACCGTCCTATCATTTGTAAGTGTACTCTGCCTCCCTTACTGATATATTGTTCATTCCATTGCCTTGCCGTCAGCACCACCCCTTTCATATGCTTTATGGTTATGGGATCCCTTTTCCAATTGGAGGGGGGAATGTATGCATTATGGGATTGCATGTGATATGATTACTACACTTTCCCATACCTTGTTGATTTGACAACATCTTAGTTTGCATGTATACATAAGTTTTTCTAATTGAAATTTTGCATGCATCTTATCTATTGCTATTCAACACTAACACTATGGATTCAAGAACATTGTATGCAAAATAGTGCTTTGTTTACAGGAGAACAACAAGTATGGGCGGAATTCTATTCGTAGCATGACCACACTATTTCACTTCACAGTAGAGGCTCGTGAACGTGAACAATTCTTCAGACATGATGTGCTTCCCTGGATTCTACCTTTTGCATCACTTTTAGCACCAACTTTGCCTACATCGACTTCAACAACTGTCAGTCCATATATGTCATTTTTGGAGGTAAAACTTGAGGTAAAATTGCATAGTTTTCTAATTTATTATAAATTGAGGAGAATTTAATGAAAATCCATTTAGAGCATTATTTGTCATCCTTCATTCCACATCTTTACCACTTTCCCTTTTTCAGTAGCATGTCATTTTCGAGTGTGGGGGAGTGTTCCTTTCATTCATTTCTTTCTTATACCCACGTCATTCATATTCTTTATCATCCATTGCTATTCACTCTCAACACCTCCCTTATTTCATGTTGTTTTACACCAAGCACAGAATTCAACAGCTGGTAGCAACCACCTCTCTTTGTTTTCTAGCATCGCATGAGGACATGCTAATTTTATAGAAGAGGGGGAGGAATTGCTATGCATGATGAATGTTTTCTATTTTCTTTCTCCTTTAAGGCATACAATTTCAGTATAGAAATTGATTTCCCTAATATTTTCAAAAACTATGAGCTCAATTCTTGTGATCTCTAGGAAACACAAACATACTATTAAAATACACATACCTAGATAAATTCAAGATAAATTGGTTCATAAAATTTTGGAAATCATGCACTCTCACCTACAGCCATTTTGTTTATACCTCATGATCCGTGCATCAAAACGATTTGATTTTGGATCATAGAGACATTCATGTATTGTAAATTTACTTACAACATTTCAACAAAATCTGGTTTGTAGTTTTGAGAAAATGCTTAATGAAGTTTGCTGTTATCTATATCATATTTTGCTGCAACTTCATATATATAGTTGAATGTCAATGTAAAAATTGTTATGCCTTCATCAAGACTGCTAAGATTGAATATTTATTAATTAAGGAAGCATTCAATTATTCTCAAATTTTTATTGCTTGGTTAACACATGGTTTTTGTCTTTGGGTTGCATGAGGACATGCAATATATTCAGTTTTTGTTGCATGAGGACATGCAATATATTCAGTTTTCGTTGCATGAGGACATGCAACATATTGAGTGTGGGTGGTCGTTAATATGCCATGATTATTGTCACTTGTGAACGTTTATTCCACCCATTTCCACCATTCTTCATTATGTCATTTATTATAATTTATCATTTAAATCCATTTTATAAATGATTTATGCTCTCATGGATGAATATTATTTATTCTCCTTTATTTCTAATAAATTGATGATTATGCATTATTTTACCAATGATAGTTCTAATAAGTTGGTTATAACCTTATTTACCATTTTTAGCCTCCAAAGTAACTTCTAGATTGAAGATTTGATTTTTAAATCAGCCAACTCAGAAATTCGCTGGTTTAAGGAGTGACAGTTTTACAGTTAAGATTCTGAGCAAATGAAGACGAATTTGAAAAATCCGGAACATGGGTTTTGTCCAGAACGGGCCCAATTATCTTTATATTGAACAGTTTGCCCAAATTCGGCTTGTACAGGGAGACACGCAGGGTTCTTTGAGCACGATTTTCAGATATTTGCTGTTGCGGCCGCCCTCCAAATCTTAGCTGCAAAGCCAAATACGCCTTGTTCTTGTTGATCAAATGGTTGGAATCAATCCAATTTTGTAAAACAAATCATGATTGTAGTTATCTATGCTCTGATATTTGTCTATTTAATGAAACCAAAGATCAGAGGACGGGAGGAGGATTGTTATTTGTAATTTTACAGTTTCAGAATAAACGTTGATCGTTGAGGCTCATTGAGACCTGATTTTGTTATACTTTTGTGGATGCGATTAATATAGAAGACTTGGTGTTGATTCCGTCGCTGCACCTGGAGTAACTCAAGGCAGTGTTCCATTGGCAGCCAAGGGCCCGGCTCCGAAGGACACTTGCCTTTGTATCATTATATGGTAATCTGCGTGTGGATTGTTTATCTTTATTACATAGTAACCTGATACATCTTTTATGTGATATGCTATGCTTCGTTATAACTGATATCTGAATGAGTTCTTTATGTCATGTCTCTGCATTTATTCGAATTGCATCTTTCAGCTATTTCCATAGCAGGATATTGGTATGAATGTTATCATCATTAGATTCACATGAAATAGTATTTGTAAGACTTGAAAGCAATATTACTTCGTTCAGAAACATAGTCATATCATCCATTACTCTCAGATTGCTGCAATAGTCTAGAACGTGTACATCCATTTGAGTTTGCTGTTTCAATTCATATGATTAACGTTTCCTGTTATGATAGTTTGCTGTTCCATTTACTCATTGCTATTCCATTTGATAACTGTTGTTCCATTTACTTTCGCTTATCTGCCTTTGTTGCTTTCGCGTGATAGCAGGCCTAAGGCTGTCATGAGCCCAGCAAGACGCTGCTTGACTCCCAGACCTATAAGTCCATGCTTTGGTTTCTTTCTTTATCAGTTTCTAAAGGGAAGGGTTATTGTTTCCGTACCCTTGACTGATTAACTGCTCTGTGTGATTTTATCTTTTGAGTTGGTTTAGTTTTGGTGTGGGAGGAGGATCAAGGCTGTCGTGAGACACAGCAAACGCTATTATGCTCCCAGATCCATGATCCATACTCCAATTCCTTTTGCATCAATTTCTAGAGGAATGAGTTATTGCTACTATATCCTCGATTGATGGTTGTTTGAATGAATGGTTTAGTTTAGAACATTTCAGTTTCTTGTTGTTTCAATTAGATTTCTTTTTCAAGCATTCATTTACTTGTGGGTTTTAAGCACTATACTGTAAAACATTACTCTTAAGTAAATAGCCGTCTCAGACAGAGTACACTCTTGAAATAAAAAGTCGTCCCTGGGTTGACAATTAATGTGAGGTAATTAGGAGTTTAAAAGACACCTTTTTATCGCTCCACATTTTCCAGAATTGATTGCATGGTATCAGTCTGAATCGGGTATTTCTGTTACAGAGCTTTTGTATTGAACATTACCATCATGAGATTTATTTGAAGTTATGATTATTGGAATCCGGAAGTAATGTTGTATTTGGAAGCATAGTTATCATCTCAGATTACTATATTAGTGTGTTGTGTATATATGATTGACGTTCCTGTTTTATAATGAACTGTTGTTCCATAATTCATTTGTAAATATCTTCTTGTAAAGTAAAGATCATTGGAATTGCTTTTGCCGATTGTTATTTGCTTGCGGAATGAGAGTGTTGAACTCGCGAGATTTAGTTTCTTTCTCGCTGTTTCATTTTACTGCTGTCCATTTCATTTCATGCTGTTTTTTTGTCATTTCCTTTTTACTTGCATTCATTGGTTTGGTGTGGGAGGAGGATCAAGGCTGTCGTGAGACACAGCAGACGCTATTATGCTCCCAGATCCATGATCCATAATCTAATTCCTTTTGCATCAATTTCTAGAGGAATGAGTTATTGCTACTATATCCTCGATTGATGGTTGTTTAAATGAATGATTTAGTTTAAGACATTTCAGTTCCTTGCTGTTTCAATTAGATTTCTTTTTCAAGCATTCATTTACTTTTGGGTTTTAAGCACTATACTGCAAAACATTACTCTTAAGTAAATAGCCGCCTCAGACAGAGTACACTCTTGAAATAAAAAGTCGTCCCTGGGTTGATAATTAATGTGAGGTAATTAGGTGTTAAAAAAACCCTTTTTATCGCTCCACATTTTGGCGGCGTTGCCGGGGAGAGTGTAGCCATTTCTAAAGAGTAGTGTGAATCTGATGAGTACCTGCTAGGGAAGAGTTGGATCTTAAAAACGGAAGGTAAGAACCTGCGTACGGAGCATGTAAAAGCCATGCTCCCCCGTCCGCTTTCCAGCAGGACCGTTAAAGAACCTAGGGTAGAAATAGATGTTTGAATTTTTGTGTGCATAATTAGGAAAAAGATAGAAATTTTTAAAAAATGAATCACATGATCTCACGCAAGTGGTGATGTAAGCACCACCCATTTCACTAACCGATTGACAGGAACATTTGAAGAAGGAGCCTTTAAGAAACACATGAAGAACATCTTCTATTATGGTAAGAAATGGATCACATTTTTACTTTTGAATTTCCTATCAAAGATCTAGGAGGAGTGACACAAATGCACATAATTCCCCCATCTTTACCAAATTTTCATGGGTTAGCAAATGAAGATCCACATACATTTTTGTTTGAGTTTGAAATACTTTGTAGAGGATATGATTATTGTACTAATGATCAAAGATTGAAAGTGTTTCCTCTTACTCTAAAAGGAGCAGCTCTCCGATGGTTCATGAGCCTAGGTGGGAATTGCATCCAATCATGGGAGGACATGAAGAACATATTCTTGAAGAAGTACAAAGACTATTGCAAATCCAATGAAGATATTTTCAGTATGATACAAGGGGAAGATGAAAGTTTGGAGGATTATGTAGATCGATTTCATTATAACCTTCAAAAATCAAAGCATAAGCATTTGGAAAAAGAAATCTTAAAAACACTCATTCTTAGAGGAATTAAAGATAAATTTTTAGAAATTTTAAATCTGATAGGAAAATGTGATGTTTTTCAGTTATCATATGATGATGTTTGTGA
>APFE031734330.1:0-11742 GCA_000404065.3 Pinus taeda | reverse complement strand
GTCTAAGGGGTCATAACATAATCAGAGCCTACATAACAATAATAATGTAAGGGCACAATAATAACAATAGTGGGCTTCTATGGGGCACAATAGTAACAATATGGGCACATTAGGGGCACAACACTATTAATAAGGGGTACAACTACAATAGTAATGGGATAATCACTAGTATTATGGGGACCCAATAGATTACCTTAGTTGAACATGGCTAAGAGGTTCTCCTGAGTATTGTTTTCTACCTTTTCAGACTCAAGAGACTATCTACGAAAATGAACCTTTAGAGTTTTCTTTTTCGCCTTTTTTTTTCAAACTTTGTAAACATGAAAAGGATGTTGAGTTTTCACCTTTGTTGGGCTCGTAAAAACATCAAACAAACATGGACTCATCAATCATGACGGGATTGAATCACTCCTTCTCTGGGTTCGTTAAATATTCTCAGAGGGATTCATTCGAACGATAAACTTACAAGTCAAGCATATGTTACCCTTCTCAAGCTTATAAAAAATAAAGAGGTATTGACCAGTAATAGTTGAGGAAATTTGGAAAATGGGATACTCCACTTGTTAATGGAAGTGAGTCGCTCTTGAACACGACACTCTTCCACTTCATCTTCGTGGTTGTTGGGTTGGGAAATCTGCTTGTCTTTTGGTTTATCATACCTTTTCAAAGCCTCTATTTTAGTTTTAGGTCAACGCTGCCAACTCCATTTCAATGTCACTGATGTGTTCAAGAGAAGTCATTCAATCAATATATGCCACAATACTCTTAAGCCTTCATTCCATGTATGCCTTTCCTTATCTAGTTCCATATCAACATCATTTTGATCATTTTGTCTCAAATCATCATACTTGTTTCATGTCGTTGATGGGGGATACATCAAGGCCCTCCCATGACGAATTGTTTCCTGTCAACTTCAGCTCATTATCCAGGAATTTGACTTAGAAACAACCTTTAGGTACCTTGGTGCTTGCATACATCAATGACAAGTTTCCTTTCTCTCGGCGACATGTTTACATCATTGGCCTTCGACCAAAATATTTTGTGTGGTTTTCAACTTCAACTCATTCATTCACACCATACAGATTCTACTAGAGTACCTTGAGAGCCATTAACATCATTGATGGTTTCTCTCGCGTCTGTTAATGGCTTACATCATCGATCAGTAATTAGATGGTGTCTACCATGTTCGATTCAACTCATTAATTCACATGGTTAGACTCGTACGTTGGTTAGTCATGTGAATGAGATAGAAGACCTTGAATCTAGTTTCATCCATCCGGGCTACGATTTTAGGAGTAATACAAGATCACAATGTACAATGGCTATGACCATATAGACAATCATCCAGTCATGGATCCACCATTAGTCATTTGTGGACATGTCTTTTGGTCATTGTACATGTAATGTTAGCTTATGTGGTGAGTATGGGTATGCCTCCCTCAACAAAGATATCATGATGTAAATGTATTGTAATAGATGATGATTTCATCAGTTGTTCTTGATCATGACTTGTCACAAGGTAAAGAACTTTAGTCATCAGTTGTCATTTTTTACTTTGCGCTTTAGGGGGCAATCTGTTATAGGCCATTTTGTCGCATATGGTCAATAGGTCTTCAAATGGGATCAATTCACATCCTTAAACATATTGTCATCATCCCTACAGAAAGCCTTAAGTATGACTCTGCTAAATCCATGACTTTCTACTCTTGACTACGGGGTTTCCAAGATTTTAAGTCCCAACACACCTTGGCTCTTTAGGGACCAGCGTTGACCACCAGGTTGACCCTCTCTTCACCTGCGCTGATCACCAGTAGGTTTCTTAGTCTTGGGGGTGCGCTGACTCTAGAAATTCGGGAAAAATAAAAAGAATCCCAAAGCTTCCTCTTCTAGAATCTTCCTGAGGTTGTTTCAACCATTTACCTTAGATGAGAGTCTTGAATCCTATCTAATCCTACCTTGGATTTTTCACCTCTTATCCCTTGAGATCATCGTCCAATATCGAGTGGATCTCAAGCCTAGATTGGTAAATGGATAATCATCCATGAACTACCTCCCTCATCTATATATTTACAACTATCCATAGGCAATGGGTTGACTTTTGGAGATTGATTCTACCCTCATGCTATTGCTTTGAGAGATTATTCCATGCATTAGGGTGACATAGAGGAATACTTTGTGGCAAGGAAAGGACAAGTCAACTAGGGGAGATATTTTACAAGATCAACTCCTATTTTTGGTTGTAACTCTCTCCATTTATATTAATACAAAGAGTAGATTGTTTTCCTATGTATGATGTTATGATTTCATATATTTCAATATCATGTTGATCTATTGAATGAAGTGATTGTATTATGCTACATATATGTCGTAGATCTTTGTCTTGTGTTGTTTGATTGTGTAGGTTCTAATTATAGCAATCAGAGTTAGGATTGAACATACAAGTCGAGGAAGGAGAGAAGCTTGTGATAGATTCCAGGTAGGCTTCATCCCATCATTCAATCACTTTAAGGAAGAAATTTTGCCATTTGATTTCTGTTGTTCCATGTCAGTTCATCGAGCCTAGGGAAGACACTTTTGTCTGTAGTCATAGATTCTGTATAACAACCTAATTTCTCTTAGCATCATTTCTCATTGTTTCTACATTATAATAATTTCTTCCTGTTGATTTGGTATCTCTCTCATTGGATCATTTTTAGCGTTAAGGTTCCTTCATCTCTCTCCATACACACATCTTAGTCTTCCAAAAGTCACCTCAAGGGAGGCTCTACCACGATGTTGGGTCACTACGGTACCTTCTATTGGAAGGCACCAAGTTTAGGCTTGCATTAATATATAAATATTCTATGTGTGATTAGCTTCATATATGATTCAAATATTGCACATACATTTAGAGGTTGTCCCATGTCCATTTGTGCAAGTGATATTTCGTAAGATATAGTATGTTAGCTTAAGTTTCCAATTCCACTTCTTATTTCTTATTCATTGTTCACAATCCAAGTGGCTTTCTCTCCTTCCCTCTCTCTAACATCCCTAGTCTCACATCTAGTTAAGGGATTTGCCCACTTAGGAAATAAATAACCTTAGATTATCCTTTGTTGTGTGCTTTCTCACCAAAGTGAAAAAGGAGTAAGCCCAATGCTTATTACTAGTTGTTTGCATTTCAATTGAAAATATATTAGCTAGGTTCCACTGCATTTCATTTCATGTACACTGTATTTCCTTGCAAATAGAGTAGATCACCCAAGGTTTATAGGACAACTAACCTTATCTAGATATCTATCATTTGTTAATTGTTTTATAATTTCTATTTTTTGTTAAATACCCAATAGAACTCACTGTCTAAAATCAACCACTAACCCAAAGGATCACATTAAGAAACTCTTAATCTTAACTAACCTAGTGACCTTTTCCCATCACCCTAGTTTTTCCTATTTGTATCAAACATTGTGTGGTGAATCCACCTCCCTTTAGAGCCATAGAGCTTGGGCCTTCTCATTCATGGTAGTGTGGTGCCTAACTCCAACCATCATGCCATATATGTATTTTCTTCTTCTTACCTCGATTATGTGTTGCACTCTAGATAAAGTGACACCTCACACTTGTATGGAATTAGGTTGGATTCAACAAATACAAAGATACTTAGTGAATCCTGTAGACTACATTGTTCACTAGATAGAGTAATTTCCTCTCACTATACAATATCATACATAATAATTTTTCCTAAATTGAATCTCTTTAATAGACAAGGTGATTCCTTTAGTAAACAAAGTCATTTTTTTCTTCCCATTTGAACTCTTCACTAGACACATTAATTCATTCAACAAAGGTTTTATGAAATGTTTTCTACTTTGGAGCTCCATTAGAGAATTTTGAGGTCTAAATTGGGCTTCCTAAGGAATATTATAAAATAATATTGGAAATAATAAAATAAGATTAGATTACATCATCAAATTTTAGAGGGAAAAAGAGAAAAAACTATTTTTTCAACTCGTATTTTAAACTTATCTGCCTATGGTTTTAGTCAAATTTCGAGAAGAGACCTCATTGGATGTATAATTTAATTCCTCATCCAAGGAGTATTCATGCCGCATACTTTCGACGGACCTTGTTACACGAAAAAATGAGAAATATATGAAAAAACGTGATTGCAATCACATTTTTTCATGTATTTCTCATTTTTCGTGTAATAGGGTGCATCGAAAATATGTGACATGGGTACGCGTTGGATGAGGAATTAAATTATGCAACCAACGAGCGCTCCCACTCGAAATTTGAGTAAAACAATAGGGAGATAAGTTGAAAATACGAGTTGAAAAAGTAGATTTTATTTTTTTACTTTTTTACACCAAAAATGTTGAATCCCCCCATGGTTGACATCATCATATTGAATTCTATTGGTTCTTATAAAGTTGATTTTGGTTGTACATTTTTGTTTTGAGGCCCAATTTTAGACCTCACAATTTCTCTAATGATTCTCTTTAGTGAACCGATTAAGTTTCCTCCTTAGTAGATGAAGTGAAACTTCAATCTTTCCCTAGCCACTCAATCAGTTTGTTTCCTATGGTATATGTAATGGCTTAATCCTTTCAAGGAAAAAAAGTAATAATTGGAAGATTTTCCCACTACTTGTTCTTACTCAAAGGGCCACATCAACTACTTTGCTTAAAACTCAAAAGTTACTAGTTTCCATCTTAGAACTTAGATATTACAATTGAGAATCCATCCTAATTGTGTAATGATTGAAAACTTACATATTTATTATATAAAGTAGAGGTAAAGAGTGAATTCATGAAATAAATGAGATCACACATGTTGCAAGTATTCTTAAACAACATTTAAGACCATATGTAAATACTACATGCAAATATTACTTATGTAGTATTCAATATATATGAATTATGTGGAATGCCAAGCGAAGAGTGAATTTACACCCAGCCATAGGAAATCCCAACACAATTGTTATGAACTAACAATGGAAATGGGTACTTTCACAAGTGCGTTGTTGGGTGTGGAGCCTGATTATCTTCAGTATTCAAAGGTTTCCGCCGGATGTATACCCCAGGAAGATTGTACACCCCTCCATGCGAGGGGGTGCAGAGGGGACTTATCCCCCCCGCGAGGGTCCGGGGGGGCTAATCCCCCCTAGCTGGGGGGTTCTGGGGCCAGCGGTCCCCCGAAGCTAAAAATAGATGTAAAATTACCTTGTAAAAGTCTGGTAATTTCTAGTCAATCTGGGTCGTTCATTAGGCAAATGATCTGACGGTAGAAGTTATGTTTAATTTATCGTTTTTTTCCCTAGAAGGCAACCCCTCACTATATATGAGGGAATTGTATTGCGTCTATGTATATCTGTATTCTAAGTGAGGAAGAGAGAGGAGATTGAGAGCGAAGAGGAAGTTACAACAAATTTGTTGTAGGTTGTATCTCTTCAATTTGCTGGATAATATAATAAAAGGACTGGCGTTTCTCTATGGACGTAGCCCAAACTGGGTGAACCACGTATATCTGTGTCTCTCTTGTTTTATGCGTTTTCTGTGTTTATATTTATGCAATATTTTATGTGTTCCATTGCTTTGTAATTTATAATTTTCTAACACGAGCGAGCAAACAAATTCAACAACCTTTCACATAAAAACCACTCCCTAACCTACACATTATAAACAAGAGAACACAAAATGCATTATTAGAAGGAGAAATTGCAGTTATCAACTAGGAATTTGTTAACTTGCATACTAAGAAAACATAGCCTCACTAGACAAGAGCCCCCAAACTAGCCCGCCTATTTGCGAAAATAGTGTTGAAGAAAGTGTAACTAGGTTCGGTCTTCATAAATATGAAATATAATTTTGATTCTTGTATTTTGTAAAAGAAATAAAAGTGATTATTATTATTATTGAGCTTGGGTTTCTTGCCCAAGAAATTTGTTTTATAGGTCAAGCACTAATTGAAAGTGCTTCTAGGATTGTCCTAGGTCAAGAAGTCAAATAGGGATATTGTCATAATATGAAGACCCCATCGGGCATCTTGTAAATTGTAAAAATAATTATTTTTGTATTTTATTGAGCCTTCCAAAACCAAGTTGGTCTGCCAACATGTCAAGTCAGCTTAGAAGTTGGAATTCATATCCCTAGAAGACCTATATATAGAAGACAATTTGACCTCATTTGGACACATTCATTCCTCTCTCTCTCATGTGAAGGAAGAAGCAGAAAAGGGCAAGCAAAGAAGGCAGAAGAAGGAGAAGAAGTGTTTTGGGTTCCTCTCTCTCTCTTTCTATCCACACGTGCGAAGAAGAGGGCTAAAATTATGCATCTTTTCGCTAGGGTTTCTGTTGCTGGGCTAGAATTCTGTTGTGGAGGTTCGATCTGGTTAAAAAGAGATGAAGGAAGGGCCAAAAAAGTCCCCTTCTAGATCCAAAAGACAAATTAGGTCAAGTGAGGTAGCTGGGGGCTAACAAGAAGCATTTCCAGTCTACACATGCGAAGTAGCTACCGCTTTCGGGGGGCCAAAGTTGTAGATCTATAGTTAGGGCTGAAAATTTGTGGCTAGAGGTCGAAGTAGTGTTGCCGGAAGAGATTCTGCTCAGTTTAGAAAGAAGTGAAGAAAACACATTCTTGAGAAGATGATCTTGGTCTTGGAAGGGCTTCAGTGTTGGTCAAGGGTATTGGTATTCATCAATAAAAAATCTAGAAGAAGAGATTGAAGGGTTTTCCTCTCAAGAGGAGAGGTTTTGCCCTGGCTTGGAGCCTACATATTGTGTACTTGTATCTTGTTGATCTTCTTGTTTTGGTAGTTGTTTGATGATTGAAGAACACAATATAATAATAATAAGAATAATATAATCCTAATAAGTAAAAAGACATCACAAGCAATTATCATAGTTAGAAAAATCATTAATGTCATCTTGCCTTAGATTCTTAAACATGGTTTCAAAGCTACGGCTCACACAAGGCATGAAGAAGGTCAACTCTATTATGAAGAAGATTGAAGAAAAGTGTTCATCATAGCAATTGTCATCAAGCAAAGTTTCAAGACAATATGGAATAGTCTCTTCTCTTCCAAAGATCTCAAAATCTTCAAAGAATGAAGGAATGTTCTCAACCCTCACATGAACATTTCAAGATGAAAATATATGGGTGATAGATAGTGGAGCTTCAAGACACGTGATTGGATATCACAAGCAACTCAAAACCCTATCCAAAGGGAATTCCTCATACTTTGTGGAGCTTGGTGATAATAAGAGGTATCTGGTAAAAGGCATTGGATCTACATCAATTGAGTTGGAAGGAGGAGGCAACATTCATCTAAACAACATTCTATATGTTCCAGGTTCGTGCAAAAATCTTATTTCTGTTTCATCATTAGAAGAAAAAGGAGATAGAGTTTCTTTTATAGATGGTAAAGTAGTGGTTTGGGCTAAACATTCTAGCATTGAAAAATCTAAAACCATTGGAGTTTGAGAAGGAAGACTCTACAGACCCTCATCTCCTCTAAATCAAGCACTTGTCCACAGTGAGATAAGTTTGTGTGAACTTTGGCATAGAATATTGGGTCATCTTCATTACAAGACCTTGCCAACTCTAAAATCCATTGTAAATGGGATACCAAATCTCAAAGAAGACCATGAAGGAGTCTACAAAGGTTGTGCTCTTGGAAAGAACGCAAAGAAACCATTTGAAAATAGTACATCTAGAGCTCAAGAGATTCTAGATCTCATCCACCCTGATGTATGTGGTCCCATGTCTAAATCACTTGGAGGTCATCTATATTATTTTACTTTAATTGATAATCATTCAGGAAAAAATGGGTTTATTTACTTAAATCCGAGGACGAAGTATTCATAAAATTTCAAGAATTCAAGGCAGAGGTAGAAAATGTACAGAAAGAAAGATAAAGATTCTAAGGTCAGACAATGGAGGTGAGTATACTTCCAAATAACTCATTTATTTCTATAAGGAGGTTGGAATTAAGAGGGAGCTTATAGTTCCATACAATCCCGAGCAGAATGGAGTAGCTAAACGAAAGAATAAAACTATAGAATAAAGTGTCAAAGCTATGCTCCATGATCAAGATCTAGCGAAATTCCTATGGGGAGAAGCAATGAAAAATGTAGTATACATTCAAAATAGAAGTCCTCACAGGTCACTTGGTAATATAACTCTAGAAGAAGTCTTCACTGGGAAGAAACCAAATATTGATCATCTCTAGATATTTGGGTGTCCTGTATATATTCATATTACCAAGGACAAAAGAAAGAAGCTAGATCCTGTTATCACCCCAAGAAACTCTCCTAGGTTGTATCTCAGAGATGCTCGGGAACATTACAAACTCAACATGATGTTGGAAATGGATGAATGGAAGGAATGATTCTTGTTCAAGCCAGATAACCACTCCTACTATGCTTAATTCCAGACATGCGTGAACACCCCCAGACTACAAGGCTTTAGACCACCAATTACTCACAGTTTTGGGATTGGGTGAATATGGAGAATACTGACCACACCAGCAGATGCACAAGACTATGTGATGGCCGGATGCAACCAGTAAAGAGGTCTGCAAATCTGTTTCCTAATGCACAGATAGGATGACAGCTCTCTGTCACTAAGTAAACAGAAACCTGAATAACACATTCACTGATACCTACAAGACCTTAACATAGAGGTAGGATGACAACTCCTCTAATGCTAAATATCAAGAGTTCATGAAAATTGCATAACAGACACAACCTAGAACAGAGTAGAAGTGAAAAGTGAGCAATTAACAGCAAAAGAAGCTTGTATTAGCTGAAAATGAAGACGAGATGCTGCAAGTATCAAAGTAGTTACAGTCTCCAGAAGTTGAACCTTACATCAAGACAACAACCATCATCCCTGATTATATCTTGTTTTTGAGTATATATAGAGTTTGATTACAAAGATGTTCTGTTGTTCTATGCGTGGAGGGGTCATAATGGACCACCAACCGCTTTAACTGTCTGATGGAGTTTTTGGTGCAATCTGCCTGCTTCAGTGAACATATTTGATCTTCTCTGGTGCTCTGTTATACTTCTCGGGCAGGTGGAGTGTAGTATGGAAGAAACTTCATAACTGATAAATGCATTTAACTACTCGAGGCACATCCTTTCTTTCTCGGCCATACTATCCCTTGAATGCGGTGGTTGAGGACTTGCTCTGAACGGTACCGGGAACTGGTTATGCTCGTCCTTTGGGTGAACAAAGCAGTTAAGGAGCGTGGACTTCATGGCAAGTGGACAAACTGAATAGAGACACGAAACTGGCCATTGGATCAAACGACCGGACGACAGAGCTTGGTTTGCAGAATATATCGGGAGATATGAGAGAGGGGTGATCACAAGTCGTTGGATCTCGGGGCTGGCAGATCCAACGGTCGTCGGATGCGGAAGATGCATGGAGTTTATCGGGTGGGGAGAGTGGGCTTAAGAAGTAAGAAGTATTGCTCGCACCGCTATCGGAGGTCGAGCGGTAATTGTACAAGGGCGAGCGATCATAATCATCGGGTGATGCGTGGCGGATGTGACAGGACAAAAACCAATTTCCCCGCAAGCTAACGAGCGGTCAGTTTGTGGGCGTGGGAGGAGCGAATGCCATCCAATCACAGCGGAGTTGATCGGACGACGCGGGTGTGATCGCACAGGTTTTGCTTGATGTGACAGGGAAAGAACTGGATTGGCAAAGAGAATGAACGGCCACGATTTAAAGGTGAGGGAGGGTTAGGAGAGCATGGGTCACATGGATAGGGTCACATGACGGTTTGATCTACGCACTCGGAGGCCAGAGGATCATGGGATTACACAGGGTTTTAGAGATAAAACCTAGGTAGCGGGGTTTATGAGAATGTAAGCAGAGTGAAAGAGAATGAGCAGGATGGCTTATGCGAATCCTCTTTGAGCACGAACAACCCGATGAGGCCTGTATTTGGCCCTCTAATGCTGAATTATACTAGCAGAGCTAACAAATCCCGCAATTAAGAAAGGAATATTTGTTGGATATAGAAACTCTTCCAAGGTTTATAGGATCTACATAAAAGAAGGACATCAAATAGAAGTAAGCATAGATGTAATTTTGGATGAGAGAATTTCCTTCAAGAAGTCTAAAGATCTCCCATCCGATTCTGATGAGGAGGATATTCCTACGTTGAGGAAGAATTTAATAAGGAAGAAGGTGTCTCTCATCATGAGGAAGAAGGTCCCAGTGAACCAATCTCTCTCCCTAAAAGAAGAAAGAGACCTAACTGGTTAAATTCTACACTTCAAGAAGCAAAAGGTCACACCGCAAGAGGAAGATTCAAGGAGAGAAAGAAACCAAAAAGATACTCAGGATATGCAACATACATTTCAAAGCTCATTGAAGATGAATCTTCCACTTTTGAAGAAGTGGCCAAATACCAAGAATGGAAGAATACAATGAATGAGGAATACCAATTTGTTATGAAGAATGGAGGAGGCAACATTCATCTAAACAACATTCTATATGTTCCAGGTTCGTGCAAAAATCTTATTTATGTTTCATCATTAGGAGAAAAAAGAGATAGAGTTTCTTTTATAGATGGTAAAGTAGTGGTTTGGGCTAAACATTCTAGCATTGAAAAAGCTAGAACCATTGGAGTTTGAGAAGGAAGACTCTACAGACCCTCATCTCCTCTAAATCAAGCATTTGTCCACAGTGAGATAAGTTTGTGTGAACTTTGGCATAGAATATTGGGTCATCTTCATTACAAGACCTTGCCAACTCTAAAATCCATTGTAAATGGGATACCAAATCTCAAAGAAGACCATGAAGGAGTCTACAAAGGTTGTGCTCTTGGAAAGAATGCAAAGAAACCATTTGAAAATAGTACATCTAGAGCTCAAGAGATTCTAGATCTTATCCACTCTGATGTATGTGGTCCCATGTCTAAATCACTTGGAGGTCATCTATATTACGTTACTTTAATTGATAATCATTCAAGGAAAAATTGGGTTTATTTACTTAAATCCAAGGACGAAATATTCATAAAATTTCATAAATTCAAGGCAGAGGTAGAAAATATTACAGAAAGAAAGATAAAGATTCTAAGGTCAAACAATGGAGGCGAGTATACTTCCAAATAACTCGTTGAAATTAAGAGGGAGCTTATAGTTCCATACAATCCCGAGCAGAATGGAGTAGCTGAACGAAAGAATAGAGCTATAGAATAAAGTGTCAAAGCTATGCTCCATGATCAAGATCTACCGAAATTCCTATGGGGAGAAGCAATGAAAAACATAGTATACATTCAAAATAGAAGTCCTCACAGGTCGCTTGGTAATATAACTCTAGAAGAAGTCTTCACTGGGAAGAAACCAAATATTGATCATCTTAAAATGTTTGGGTGTCCTGTATATATTCACATTCACAAGGACAAAAGAAAGAAGCTAGATCCCACAATTAAGAAAGGAATGTTTGTTGGATATAGAAACACTTCCAAGGCTTATAGGATCTACATAAAAGAAGGACATCAAATAGAAGTAAGCATAGATGTAATTTTTGATGAGAGCATTTCCTTCAAGAAATCTAAAGATCTCCCATCCGATTCTGATGAGGAGGATATTCCTATGTTTGAGGAAGAATTGTAAAAAGAGCTTCTGCGTAAATCACATCAAAAAGATCATTGTCAACGCGTTTTGAACCAACCAGTGTGGTTCATCGTCAGGACGAGTTGAAGAAACAGATCTGGCCTAACAAGTTAAATAGACTGAGCAGA
>APFE031734312.1:0-12546 GCA_000404065.3 Pinus taeda | reverse complement strand
ATTTTTCATCTATTTTTTATTCTATTGATTGGATTAAAATAGTATCAAGCCCTTTCGTTTGAAAGAATTGCAGCTAATCATTTAAAAAAAAAGTGCAGTTAATCATTTGAGTGGTTAACCATGCTTTTTGCATTAGAACGTTTTCATTTCTCTATGTTTTGTATATGCTCCACCATGATTTTCACTGAGAAATATTCTCTTGTATATTTATGCTTCATTTATTCTTTTTACCGATCCTGTCTCATTGGCTGCTTAATATTATCATAGGGTCGTATTATTATTATTATATTTTTAATTAATCGGTGACTCACATTCCGAAAGAGAATTAATAATGTGTTACGAAAATTCTGATTTCGCGCAGACAAGCACAATAAGGCTAATTAAAAATCTACTTTATTAATTTCACGGAAAGAAATTTAAATATTCATTAATACCATTTTTTTTTTTTGTGTAAATCAGACTAATTCTATTATAATACAAAAAAGTTACAGCGAGTTACATCCGCCACCCCGAGATGGCTACTTGAGCAGTTTAACATTCTTAGACTGAGACTGAGCCTGAGAGAAAAAGGACTATGAAACTGTCCGCTGACTAGAACCATTCAAAACTGAACCCCGGACTAGAACCATCCACAACTGAACCTTCCACTCCCTGCCATGGCGAGGGAGGAGTTTACAGACCCAAACATGACTGAAATAGATTGACATTACAGACACAGACTTTAAAATCGACATTCCAAGACCTGAGGGGTGCGACCTGACCCCAAACACAGACTGACACTCCTGACTAACTATTGCAGCTGCAACGATAACCAAAAACTGAAACAAGAGAATCCATACCACCCTGAACGACCACGCCGTTTGCCTAGGTGCATGGATTTGGTGGCTCCTCCACCACTGGGCTGATAAATGCACCTGGTTGCTCCTCCACCACTGTGCATCCAAAGGAGTCTGAGGCACTCGTGTCTGTGTATGGCGCGTCGTTTCTCGCAGGCTCGCTTGGTCCAGCTCTATCACCCGCCACCGCACCCGTGGCTTCCGAAGGCTGTAGTTGCTGACCCCGAACAGGCGAGGGTGGCCGTGGTGCTGCGGGGGCTTCTGGTCGGTCGGCGTGATCGCATTTTTCGATGCGCACTGAGACAATGTAGAACGCATTGTCCAGCAGGCAAGGGATCCTGAAACGGGTTGCCGGATGCCCCCCGAACGGACACACCATGGCTCTTCCCCTTCCCCTTCCTCGTCCGCGCGCTCGGCGAGCTCCGGGTGAGCTGATTTCCTCCGAGGATGTTGAGGAGCGTGGCGAGGAGGCCCGCCCTCTGGCATCGCCTCTTCAGCCCCCTCGTCTACAAGCTCCACGTTGCCGCTCACGTGGCATTCTGTGGATAACACAAATCCAATTCTACCCAGAGGTTGCGAGTGTTGTGCACCACTGAGGATGCTGAGCCCATGCAACAGCTTGCACACCAAATTCAAAACAGGAAATGGAGAACAAGTATGAACAGCCGTGCTTACCACCCCGGTTGAGAGCTGAGCCCGTTCAGAAGCTGCGTGGAGTGAACTGCTTCCTGAGGGCCGAGCCGACCAGAACCAAAGGACCAAATTTCGAACCAGGACACAAAGGAATTGAGACGCCGCGACACCCAGAGCTTCTGGAGGTCGAGGGCGCTCGTAAACCAAGCTGCTACCAGACAGAATGACACACCATGTTTCTACCCACAGCACAGAGCCACGAATTCTCTGCGAATCCGGGCTTAAAACCAGGGCCTCCAGAGCCGAGGGCCGAGGTCGGTGCTTGGGCTCATGCACCTGTGGTGCCAACATCTAAGAACCAGGCACCCCACTCACCTGCGTGACCAGACAAAACTTTCTCCAGACAGAGCTTCGCTCTCCTTCTCGCCAAACCCCTCTCATCGTCGATCTGAGGCAACTGACCGATATACCCCTGCACCCGGTTATTCTCCTTCCTCCGCCATTAATGTTGGCCGGACAGAATGAATGCCTTCTCGAGGCTTCAGGCCACTTGGCTTGGGCTGGCGGCCACTTGGCCTTTAATGAGGCTGCCTCCTCCATTAATGCGTTACATAACACCCGCATCCGGGGATTAATACCATTTTTAACGGTTGAGACTAAAATAAATACAACTAACTAAAAATCTACCCTATTAATTTGATGGGAAAAGATTTACTTATTTAATAATACCAAAATAGTTGAAACTAAAATTTCAGAGCCTTTTCGATGTTGGAAGCATAATATAGCATGTGGGGTTTACATGTAGTTTTAGTATCTAACCAGGTTGCTTATTTTGGGGATGTTTCTTTTGGTATGTGAGGTTGGTTTCAATTTTATTGCTTCTCTCACCATTGTATTATCAACCAAATATATATTTACACTTCACACATAAATTTGGTATTGAAATATAGATTAAACATATAAGTAATAGTTGAAATATTTTTTTTAGTGTTTAGAGAAATTGATAATTGGGCGAGATTTATACTCACTTGGATACACATTCTCAATAAAACTTTGGAAGCATAATATATCATGTCAATTTTATTGCTTCTTTGACCGTTGTATCATTAACCAAATATATATTTACACTTCATAGAGAAATTTGGTATTGAAAAATAGATTAAATATATAAGTAGTAATTTAAATATCTTTTTAGTGTTTAGAGAAATTGATAATTGAGCATTTATTCTCACTTGCATATGATGTCTGAGTTTATTAAAAACGTAGTAAATCAGAAAATTAGGATATTTTGCTAGAAATATAATATATTATGTTGGATTTATGTGTAGCTTCTCGATCAAACAATGATATCATGTGTTTAATTGTATGAATAAATTCTAGTTTCAAGCCCATTGCTTCCTCCACCAATATATTTTTAACAAAACATATATTTACCTCACCAATAAATTCAGTGACGAATTATAAATTAAATATTTTATCTTAAAACAAGTTAGTAAATTATATTATTTACTAAAATGCTAAGACTATACTATATCAAAAACTTACTACACCACATCAACAACTTAACATATTGTATAAAATTTATGTGTAACTTTTGCATTCAACACTCATATGATTATCAAGGAAAATGATAAAATTTGTTCGTAGAAAGAAATTGTAGAATGTAAAATAGACTTCAATTCTATTTTCTAGATAATTGTTTTTGTTTAATAAAAAGTCGTGAGTAAATAATTATGTTAATTGCATTTTATAATTGAAATTTATGGTTATTTATATTATTAAAAAGTAATTTAATCGTATAATTTTGCCTTCAACTCCAAAATAATTTTGATTTCTGGCTCATTTACAAAATAATTTTGAATCTTTGCCAACTATCTTATTTACGCACTATAGAACTTTAAAACTCTAATATTTTATCAAAAAATTGACTTGTAAAACTAAAATGATAAATCTATAAATAATCTCACAACTTTCTAAAAAAGAATTCCACTTAATTACACCAATTAAGTAAGAAACAAAACCCACCAATTATATAAAAAGATAAAATTCAAAGCATCTCCCAGATATAGGGAGAGGAAATCACAAGTCGTATGCAGAAACCATGAAATCAACACTAATCCTAACACAACACAAAACATTTACATTAACAATTATTTCCTAGTTGTTCCCAATGAAGCATATGCAACTATTTGCCAACCTGTGAAGATAGAGCATTTGGACCATAAACCATTGAGTGAGCTCTATTAAAACGAGGTCCCCACCCATGAAATCAACACTAATCCCAACACAACACAAAACATTTACATCAACAACTATTTCCTAGTTGTTCCATATGAAGCATGTGCAACTATTTGCCAACCTGTGACTATATAGCATTTGGACCATAAACCATTGAGTGAGCTCTATTAAAACGAGGGTGAACATAAACCATTGAGTGAGCTCCGTTAAAAGGAGGTCCCCCACCCTGTAGTCTTGCATATGTTGGTGTGTTTGTTATCATGTAGGTGTAGTTTAGCGGCCCTTTTGAAAGGGAAAAGGAAAAAATAACACTTTAGTTTTGATATTTAATTACGCTTTTACCTTTATAATTTGATTTATAATTTATAGAAAATAGAACAAATTTAAATTTTAAGGACAAGGTATAATTTCAAATGGAGGAGATAGGAGAGATTGTCGGTAAACATTTAAATATTAATTCTTTATAATTTACTACCAGATGATATAGGAGGGATTGAGTCTAAACATTTATATATTAGTTTAATATGAGAGATTGGTGGTGTTTTCAAAAGGAAAAATTAGATAAAAAAATAATGATAATAATTAAACATAATGTTGGCTCAATTAAAATCATTTTGCAAGCATTGATATAAAATTATAAATATTTTTTGCTAAAAAAAACCGTAATATGCATATCACATTAAAAGAAATTAAAGGAATGGTGTGAAGGTCACAGCTTAGGCCGTGGGCAAAAATCCAGTCATATTAAGCGCTGATGTGGCAGAGGTCGGGTGCTACTCAAACCACTTACAAACTAACAAAAGAAAGATTTAAGTAAAATGATTCATATTCGCAATGAGAAAATACAATTAATAAATATGTAAAACTTTAATTAATTTAAATTTTTCCCTAGAAAATAAAATTAAAATTCATATTCATAACTATTATATTTACAACATTCTTATTCAAATTTAATTGATAAGTATATAAAAAATCAATATTTTGCAATAAAAGTTTTTTCTATTTATCTATATATTTATAAGCAACACTCCATAACACATTAAAAATTTTAAATTTTAAAAATTTATAAAAATACCAAAGAAAATTTCTCCATATATATGTAACCAAATATATTATCAAATTTTTATAAAAGTAAATAAGGATACATATATTATTGAATTTTCATAAAACTAAAAATCGGGATATATAGATGTGAAATTTATATAAAGATAAATATTAATATTAATAATCAATATAGATCCATCTTAAGTTCGGATCTACTAGCACGCACAACAATCAAATTTCTTTATGTGAAAATTTCAACCACAAAGACATTTGCAATTGAGAAATTTGATCCCTCTCTGAGGCGCAGTATATCCATAACTTAAGATGAATCTATATTGATATAAGATAAAAATTAAAGTATCATTTTTTCATCATTTATAATTTAATCTAAAAAATTAATGATATTATGAAAATATTAAGATAATGAACATTGATTGCATATTTTTGTGATCAAAGTTTGAAGAATGGTTATTCAGAAATAAATACAGGTTATCCACTTTATTTTTATTGTGGATGCTTTTATTCAATGGCATATCCCCTCATCGGGACATATGTGTCTAAAGAATAATGTCATAGATCTAAGGGTTATAAAGAAGTAACGGTGAGAGAGAAGGGTTATATAGAAGTAAGGGTGAGAGAGAAGAGAAAATCAATGGATGGTTGGATAATGGAAGCAGAGAATATAGAAAATCTTAAGAGAAAACCCTAAAGAAAAAATGTAGAAGAAAGATCCAAAGAAAAAGGGAAAACCCCTAAAAATAAAGGTAATTCAATATGGGATAATATAATTCAAAGAAGGATTTTGAAATAATAAAAGTTTTATTTTGATTGAAGGTTTAGGATTTACTATAATAGTGATTGTATGATCTGATATAATTGGTTAATATGTGGATATATCAATTCAAAAATAATATAAGGTAACCTTAACCCATAAAATAAATTTATGGATAAATTAATTAATTAATAGTAATTTTTTTAGAATATAGAGAAAGAATTCCATAAGAAAATAGAGATATAATGGAGATGAAATAGAGATGAATAAGATAGTGTAGTAAGAAAAAGGATATAGGTAAAGAAAGATACAAATGCGATATAATGCAGAGAGGGAAGGATTAATAAAAAGGTGATGCCTTAAGGAAATACTAAGATAAAGAAATAAAAATGAATTAGATAAAGGACCAGTGACAAGGGGAAAAGGGAAGGTGGGGCCATCAACGGAAGAGAAACAAGGGAAAGGAAAAGGGGGGCAGAGGGGAAAAAGGGAAGGTGGGGCCAACAACGAAAGAGAAACAAGGGAAAGGAAAGGGGGGCAGAAGGGGAAGGCAAGGGAGGACAAAGGGAGGAGAATTAAGCGGAATATTAGATAGTATGGGTAGCGTAATAAGGAGAGCGAATTTGTGTTGACTTCAAGTCTAGTATCCCTATTGAGATTGTTTCGATGCTTTATAATTTCCAAGCCCTCTCTAAATATTCTCTTAAATTAATAGTTTTCTTTTTTGTTGATTTGAATGTCTTCTAAACAAATAAGACACGAGGAATGTTTGGAGTACTGTGCAAGTGTTGAAGTGTGTATAAGTTCATTTCAAAAACAATGAAATTTCATCTTATATTTAATATAAATATATTTGCAAAATAATTTATCTTTTTCCATGCATTTTTAATATTAATATAAAAAAATTATCCTTTAATAGAATTAAATTTCTTTATGTAATTCAAACATTAATATGAATTCTTGTGGTTATCTTGGTTTTGCAGCTCGCTCTGCGTGAATGCACATTTGTGGTTTATACTTGAATCCTCCATAGTTTTAACTTATTCACCTTTGGCCATCTAATACAGCGTGAAAAATCCCCATTTTGATTCGCGATCAATGACCACTCAGGGAGGAGGGGTCCCTAACACCTCCAACCCGTCTTTTAACCAACCCCGTCATTCGTCCTCGATCCCTCCCAAGCCCAAGTCAAGTGACACCATGGATATCGACAGGCCTGACACCTCCCTCCCAGAATTGTCGAGAGCGCAAAATCACTTTGCCCCAAACACCTACATTGCCGAATCCCTGGAGATCCCCACGCATAGTATCTGCAAATTCATCGGCATCTAGCTGACTGATAAATCCCTTCTGCAGTGAATTGCGCTAAGGTGGAAACTGAAATCCCACTACAATGTTTAACTCAACTATAAAGGGTACTTCATTGTGATTTTTTATTGGTTTTGATATCTTTGCATTGTAATGGAAGGAGGCCCTTACTTATTCAACCTCATTAGCCTCTACATGTGTTAATGTATAGAAATTTCTACCTAGACAAATATGAATTCTCATGGGAACCAGTTTCGATATGCTTGTACTCTCTCCCTTAAGAGTACTAGGACCCTGAAACCCTAGTCAAAATTGTCAATAAGCTAGGAAGATTCTTTCATCTCTCGGAGCAAACCAAGCAAGGAAGGTATGCCTTCTATGCTAAGATATATGTCTATATGAGCATATCAGACACTCTTCCGTAAGTCGTAGGACTAGAATATGAGGACATTGATTGGATCCAAATGCTCGACTATGAAAATGTCCCCTTCATATGTCGCAACTGCAATGAACATTGTCATTGTCAACTAACTTCCCCCAAGTGATTTGAGAATGGCGAAGCAACCAAGGACGACGATGTATTGAGAAAATCCCATCCAAAAGGCAATATACAAAGAATCCAATGGATCCAAGGCACCTAAAACATATTCCACTCCTAACAGCTTTGAAGTGCCTACAACTCTGCAGAAAAGTCTAAAAGAACAAGCCCCAACCTCTACTCCAAGAACCCAAGAAACCCATGTCCTAGCCATGGATAGGCTGGGGTAGTCAATCCTTGGCAAGTTCCAACATCATCCACCATAGTAGCTCCTAGTGCGCCAGCCATGCAAGGCGCGGAGAGCCCCTCAGCACACACTGAGGATGCCGATATGACAGAAGACGAAGATCTCATAAGCTTAGAGGGATTGTATATATTAGCCATGGACGATGCATGCAAGAGGAACAACCTCAAGGATATCCCCCAAAGGGGCAAATATAGGAATGCAAAGAGGGTTGAGTATGAAGACCCCATGTATAGTGATCCTTTGATCACTTAAGGGATAGTTAGGAGGCAGATATGATGAGTCGTTAGGTCAGAGATTTGGTCTAGAGAATCATTGATAAGACGGCAGATGTTGAAGTCCAAGAGAGCAGTCCATCTTGGTGGAGCAAGAGGGTTGGTAGAGGGCATATCAATGAGCCTATGTCCAATCATTCTAGAGGCAGATAGAAGATTGATAGTGGCAGTATTGATGGTTGGAGATGTAAGCATTCTGAATTTGTAAAGGTTGTGGTGATCAGCAGAAGGGTTGGAAAAGAACTTTCCATATATGTTGAAGCTACGTAGATTTAAACAGTTGTAGAAGCGCTACATTAGCAAGTAGGTCAAGTGTATCTTGTTGAAGGAAATATTGGTGATCATAATTATTGGCACCAAGCCCTAGCCATTCAAGTATCATAGTTGTATGTAAGGGTCGTGATCCCTAGTATGGGGTCCCTAATTGTTTTGTATTAAGATTTGTAATATAGCAAGTTGTGGGTTAAAAATTGTCTTTTGTACTAGCTAATTCACTATTGTATGTTCTTTGTAGTGAAAAGTGCTTATCTTGTGGCATTTGAGTGTGTTTGTGATCGTGATCTTAGAATCAAACATGATCCCTAGTGTCATAGAAAAATCAACGCTATGGTCCCTAGATGGCGTTGTAAAAGATTGGAATTATGGCATAAAAAATTGGAGTTGCATCCATCTTCATGTATACAACTAGTCTTCCATATTTTTATCTTAAATAAGGTAATCAATGACAATATCCCAATTCATATTACTTTATTAGATATTAATGAAGAAGAGAAAATCATATTAGAAGCAAAAACAATCTTGGGGTAAAGGATGAAGAAACTACGAAATCGGATAATTATTGAATTCCTCATCAAGTGGAAGAACATATTAGTAGATGAGGTGGCATGGTAATATGAGTTCTTCATGCATAAGCATCCACAGTTAATCAAGTTTTGTAGGCAACACTTTTTTGAAGAGGAGAGCATGTTAAGCCATAGATATTGTATTATTATATTAATACTGTCCTTATTGGCTTCTAGACACTTTTATTTAATTGTACTCAATGTCACCTATATATACCAAGGATACCGAGTTTTAGAGAGCATATCAACTTGTACATTGGTTATATTGCAGAAGGATGTTTCCCTTTTAAATAGGTTTCAAAATCATTCTTATCTTTCACTCTCAAGTAATTAAGCTACTTATTTTTCTCTTTTTTCTGCTACTTGGGTGTCTCGATGCATAACATTGATTCATCAAACTTGTAAATGTTTCTAGAGCATTGGTCATCCCAAAAGGTACCGCCACAAATTCATAGTATCCAAACCAAGTTTTAAATGTTTCCTTTGCAATATCTTCTCCCTTATTTTTCAATCTAGATATCAAAGACCGTTATATATCAATTTCAGAAAATACCATGACTTCTTTAATTCAATCAAAATATCATCAATTTGAGGTAAGGTGTATTCATTTTTAATTGTGTTTGCATTTACCTACTTGTATTCAATGCAATGCCTCTAAGACACATATTTATTTCATATAAAAATCACGAGTTCTCCCCAATTTTATATACTAGGTTAAATCAACCCTTCAATATATTTTGAAGTTGCATGTGTAAATCCTACAATTCTAGAATAATCATACAATATAGAGGCTTGGAAATAGCTTATATTCGTGGTTTAAGTTCAATAGTAAATTATATCTCACGTTTTAGTGGTAGTCTAGCTAAATCTTCTAGAAATGCATCAAGAAACTCTAACAATATGTGATGATGTTATATATCTTTTGAGTATTTATTCTAGTTCATAGCCACTACTACATGCATAAAACAACCTTGCTTAACACTCTTTTTCAGTTGTAAGGCTGAAAATAATCTTAGAGTTTCTTCCCTCTTGGTTCCTACCAAGATTCTCCTTTTCCCTAAATCATCTACAAATTAAAGTAACTTACCTTTCATTTCTAGAGTTATTTCATGAGCTCCCAACGAATCCATAAGAATTATAAGATATGATCCCAAGGTGCTAATGTAGCAACCCAAGTGAAAATTCCATGTAAATAAAGTTAATAAAGGCATAATAATAACCGATTATGGCACAATTATTCCAGGTTGAATGTTGGGAAAAAACATCCTAATGAGGTTGTTCATTTTGTTTATTATGGCCAAGGAAATTGGCAAAGGCAATGGCAAAGGATTTGGAAAGGAAAAATGGAATTTTTGACAATTTATTTATGAAAATAATGGAAATTAGGATAAAATGAAAGTGAAAGGCTATAGATTGCATGTGAGGAGGAAAATTGATAAAAATAATGGGAAAATGAAGAAAATAGAGGCCACATTAATAAAATGGCTTATGAGGATCAGTTGGTAGTTTTTTGTCAGTTCAATTTTGGATCTCTCTCTCTCTCTCACACACACACACACACACACACACACACTCTCGGACACTTAGAATTTTCTTGGAACACTTCAACATTGGATCAAGAAAGGAGAAGAGGAAGCAAAGCTCAAGCAACGAAAGAAGGATTAGGCAGCTACAACGGGTTTAGTTGCAGGGATTCATTTGCATGTGTGATTTCCTTGCTAGATTTGGCATGCATGGTTATCTATGTGTGTTCTTGGTTATATTTTTTTCATTTCCATGGAATTTTCTAGGTGTGGCAGTGCTCTTCGGCCTTTCCTTTCCATTTCTGGTTAGCCTTGAGGTGATGGGTTCTCATGTTTTGGTGGAGTTGGGTTGTCGGATGGATTTGAAGGTGATTGAGGCGGATCTCTGAAAGGGAAAACACATGACCTAGTGATCCCTGATCTGGACTATGGATTGTGGTAAATCCACTGGCTTAGTAACCCCTTAAACGAACTGTGGGTTACCGTAAATACAGGTATTGTGTGCCTCGGTGGGCCTAGGAATCCTCGACTAGTGAGTGGCGGGATATACAATAAATCCTAGAGGTGGGATCCCTCGATCAAGCCTAGCAATCCTTTACTGTGAATGACGGGATATGTGGTAAAGGATGGAGGGTGGTGTATCGATCATGGCCTAGTGACCCTTGAATTAGACTATGGGTTACCATAAAGCCTATGGACTAGGAGGTAGTAAAATTTCCCATGATATAGGTGGAGAAATTTAGTGGCATGCATGCTCATTCCTTTCTTCTCCATTATGAGTCCTGCATTCATGTTTGGAATATGGCACGGGAGTGGTTGGCTGAAGAGAGGATTGGCTCATCGAATCTATGGTCGGGTGGAACGGGGTAGTCGCATACTGGGTTGGTTTTTGCATTCATCAATAAGAGTTCCTTTCCTTGGTATTTTAGGTGTAAATGCACTGGTTCATTTCTGGCATATATGGCTATTGTATGCTCATTATTTCTATTGTTTTTATGCTGGTTATGAATATTTTTTATGACTGTGACAATGTATGGTTGTCATCACGTTTTGACTTGTAAATGAATGAGTAATGAATATATGACCTAATAGATGATAATACAGCTAATGTGATAAGGCACCAATCCTTCTAGATATTGAACTATTATATTTATATTATTATATTAGTATTGTCCTTCTTGGTTACTAGACCCTTTTATTGTAATTGTACCCATTGTCACCTATATATACCAAGGATACCTAGCTTTAGAGAGCATATCAACTTGTACATAGGTTATATTGTGAAAGGAGCTTTCCCTTTTAAAGAGGGTTCAAGATCATTCTTCTCTTTCATTGTCAACTCATTGAGTTACTTCTTTTTCTCTCTTTTTTTTTTTTCTCTAATAGGTTGTTTCGATGCACAACATTGATTCATCAAACTTGTAAATATTCCTACAGCATTGGTCGGCCCAAAAGGTACCACCACAAATTCATAGTATCCAAAACAAGTTTTAAATGTTTCCTTTGCAATAGCTTCTTCCTTATTTTTCAATTTAGATATCAAAGACCATTATATATGAATTTTAGAAAATACCACGATTTCTTTCATTCAATCAAAATATCGTGAATTTGACGTAAGGCGTATTGATTTTTAATTCTACTTGTATTTACCTGCTTTTAGTCAATGTAATGCCTCCAAGACACATATTTCTTTAATATAAAAATCACCGATTCTCCCTAAGTTTATATACTAGGTTAAGTCAACCCTTCAATATATTTTGAAGTCGCATTTGTAAATCTTGCAATTATTTTATAATCATACAATATAGATGTAACAACACAAGTAAAACTAAAATTAATGTCAAAAGGAAAACAATTCTTTCAATGAAATTATACTTGTACTTTCCGGCTGCGAAGTGACCACAAGATTTGGGGACGACTCTCCTCCCAACCGTAGGCTCAATTGTGCAGGATTCTGCTACAACTGGCCACCCCCGAGCCCTCAATCAACGATTACTGCCAGAATTCCTAAGTCTTAGTATTCTCCCAAGAGAATGCAGATAGAACCTCCGAATCCTCCCTCTTCCATCCTCCTCATCATTTAAATAGAACAAAACATTGGAAGGGAAACCACATGCACACACTCCATGTGTCTGCAGCCACATGCCCACCCTCCATGTGTCGGCATGCTAATTTTTTTGATAATTTCCTTCTTTTATTATGGTTATTACTATTTTGTTATTTTTATTATTATTTGTTATTTTGGTTATTACTATTTTTATTTTTATTACTTATCATTTTTATTTATTTATTA
>APFE031734311.1:152205-197121 GCA_000404065.3 Pinus taeda | reverse complement strand
GCATTTGTATGGTTAACACACATCTAGTCCTGTGTTATTTATGAATATAGATCTTTGTTCTTCGATAGTAGTATGTTGCTATGATTCCATAGGTGCTCTTTGAAGCTAGGCAAACGAAGAAGAAGCGGCGAAGCTCTATCAAGAAGGAGAGGAATCAAGCAAGGAAATCAAGCGCAAGACTAAGGTTGGTCTCCTTGGTTCCACTCTTATCTATTTTCATAAAGGAAAACGAAATTAGACTTTACTTGTTTGTTTCTAAGATAGCTACCAGTCTTAGTGGGAATAGCAACGTCCGAATGGACACTATTCCCGGTAACAATTCCTCATATCTTTTTCATGTTACCCATAATTTGTTGGCTTTTAACAGAGGAATTAGTCAACTGTTAGGGATCCTTCCTTAGTTTCCTATTAATTTCGGAGGAATGATTGTCTATAAATATGTAATGGTGGTCCAAGGCCCTTTGAATTTTAGTTTAATCCTTGGGCGTGACTATTTTTATGACATGGTAGCTCTTGTCTCTTCACTCTTTCATGTGATGTGTTTCCCACATGAAGGAATAATCGTGACCATTTACAAACTTTCATTCATTGGTGCTAATTTGACTCATAGTCAACCAGCTTCCCTAAATGGTCCTTATATGCAAGTGGTATCTTCCCTACCGCAGATTAATTATGTGGCTACCTGTTCCATGCCCACATCTACCTATAATCTAGTAGGTGATGTAGTGCATCATTTACTTGGGGCATTGGAGTCTCATCTTTACATTGGATCCTTTGATCCCTTTCATAGCATTGTTCTCCAATATTATGAGATTTTATTGGAAGCCATGGCCTCCTGGAGGTCATGATCAAGGTTCCCAAAGCATATTTCTTTTTCTTGTGTCTAGCTCATTAAAAAATGATACAAGGTCTTGGAGCAAAGTTCCTTGTCTTGTGTCAAGATCGTTAAAAAATGAAACAAGGTGTTGGAGAAGAGGTCCTTATCTTCTATCAAGCTCCTTAAAAAACGAAACAAGGTTCTCATAGTAGAGTTCATTGTCTTGTGTGTAGCTCCTTAAAAAATGAAACACATCCCATCCCAATTCAAGTCTTCGATTAAATCGTGTAAATTCCCAGTCGAGTCTTTCACTTGATATCATAAATGAACCTTCATTCCATCCACCTATTAGTAACCAATAGTCTACTTAGGTGAATGAAATGAAGCTTGGGGGTATGTTCCTAGAATTGAGTCATTATGCTAGGGGCATGAAAACTTATATCAAGCATAATTTTCCTTTGTTTCAAGTTTGTTAAAAAAGGAAGCCACTCTCAAACATAGTTTTTCCTTGTTTCAAGATTGTTTAAATATGAAACCACTCTCAAGCATAGTTTTTCCTTGTTTCAAGCTTGCTTAAAAATGAAACCAATATCAAGCATATTTTTCAATGTTTCAATCTTATCTGAAAGTGAAACCCTTCTCATCCTATCCTTTGTGATTGTTATTTTTTTCCAGATAAGACTTGGTTTTATCATTCCATCATCACCATCTGCTTGGGTAATCATATGCTTTCACTTGGTTGTTTTACCCTTTCTTGAGGAACCCCTGCGATGAGTCGCCAATTTGTTATGTGGAATTTATGACTGCGGACAGAAGTATCTTCCCTATACCTAGTGGACTGGTCTAGAACAAAATAAAGCAAAGAATATAAAGTTCCCCTTAGAGAAATTGAATAATGGAAAGAGGCTTACTTGGAATCCGTTGCAAGCTCTTCTCTCCTCTCGACTCTTAAGCTCCAATCGTAGTTTTGATTTCTATAATTAGAAACTACACATACAAGCAACACAAACCAAAGATCTGTGACATCTATGTATCATTATCCAATTACTCTATTCAATGGATCAACAAAGCATTGAAATATATGAATGTAAGCATAACATAACACATATAGGAAAACGATATACTCTTTGTATTAAAATGAATAGGAGAGGGTTTACAACCAATAATGGTAGTTGATCTTGTAGTGATCTCCCCAAGTTGAATTATCCTTCCTTGTCACAAAGCACACCTCACTGTCACCCTAATGCATGAAGATTACGACTCTCATAGATTCAAGGAAACAACATGAGGGCATGATCAGTCTCCAAAATCCAACCTTGATGTTGTAGATGGTTGTAAATTATTTGGAGAGGGATGGTAGTTTAGTAATTCTTATCCATTTAAAAATCTATGCTTGAGATCCACTTAAGAGGGGAGTATGATCTCAAGCGATAAGAGGTGAAATCTCCAATGTAGGATAAGATAGGATTCAAAATTATTATCCAAGTTAAATGGTTGAAACAAATCCTGGAAGCTTCTGGAAGAGGAAGCTTCGGGATTCTTTTTAATTTTAATGAATTTCTAGAATCAACACACTCCCAACAAGGGACATCTTACTGTTAATCAGCGTTGGTGCAGAAGGAAGCAACCTACTGTTCAACATAGGTCGCTAAAGGTGCAGGGTACGTTAGGCCTTAAAAGCACTGAAATGAAGTAGTCAGACCTAGAAACTCAAGGATTTGGAAGAGTCATGCTTATGGATTTATGTAGGGATGATGACAAGGTGTTCACATATGTGGATTGTCTAGTTTGCAGTCCTATTAACTAGATGTGACAAAATGGCCTATAACATATTGCCCCCTAAATTTCAAAGTCAGAAATGATAGTTGATGACTGAAGTGGTTTACCTTGTGACAAGTTTGGAACAAGAACAACTGCTTGAGACCATCATCTATTATAATAAATTTACATCATGATATCTTTGTTGAGGGGGTCATACCCATACTCAACACATAAGCTAACATTACATGTACAATGATCAAGAAGTTGTGTCCACTGATGATAAAGTGCGGATCCATGATTAGATGGTTTTTTTTATGATCATAGGCATATTTCTTTGGAATATTGCATTAATCTTGAAAATGCAGCCTAGATGGATGGAACTGGATCTGGGGTCTTCTATCATGTTCACTCAATCGTCCAATGTACGAGTCTAACCATGTGAATAGAGTAGTTGAAGTTGGACATCACAAACACCATATGATTATTGTCCAATGATGTGAGCTATTAACACATGCGAGAGAATCCACCAATGATGTTAATGGCTATCAAGGTACTATAGTACAATTTGTATGGTGTGAATGAATGAATTGTAGTCGAACAACGCACATAATTTGTTGGTCGAAGGCCAATGATGAAAACTTGTCGTCGAGAGCGAGGAAACTTGCCATTGATGTATACAAGTCCCATGGTACTAAAGATGAGTTTCTAAGTCTACTTCCTGGGTAATCAGTTGATGTCGACAGGAAGTGACCAATCGCAGGAGGGCCTTGATATATCCCCCATCAATGACATGAAATAGGCATCATGATTTGAGACAGAATTATGTTAATGTGGAACTGGTTTAGGAATGGCATACATGGAATGAAGGCTTAAGAGTATCATAGCAAATATCAACTGAATGACTTATCTTGAACATATCGATGACATTGAATGGAGTTGGCAGCATTGACCCAAAACCAAAAGAAAAGGTTTTGATATGGTATGATGAACCAAAAGATAAGTAAATTTCCCAACCCAACAACCACGAAGATGAAGTGGAAGAGTGCCATGTTCAAGAGCGACTCGTTGCAATTAATGGGTGGAGTACCATGTTTTCCCAATTTCCCCAGCCATTTATGGTTAATACCTCTTTATTTTTTAACAAGCTTGAGGAGGATATCCTCTGTTTGTTCTGTAAGTTCATCCTTTGGATAAATCCCTATGAGTATCTTTAACACACCCAGTGAAGGAGTGGTTCGATCTCGTCATGTTCAACGAGTCCATCATTGTTTGATGTTTTTACGAGTCCAGTGAAGGTCTAACTCGACATATTTTTCATGTTTAGAGAGTTTGAAAAAGAGGCAAAAAAGAAAACTCCAAAGGTTCCTTTTTGTAAATAGTCTCTTGAGTCAAAAAAGGTAGAAAACAATACTCAGGGGAAACTCTTAGCCATGTTAGGCTAAGGTATTCATTTCCATAAATATTCTATCTCAGTTCGGAAAAGTGTTAAACTAATACTGAGTAGACATGTTTTCATTTTCTTTAACAAGTTTGAAAAGACAAGTGCTCAACAATCCTTTCATATTTAGGGAGTCTGAAAAGCACTTAAAGAGGACTCCTCCTGGAGGAACGAGTGGTATAAAGGGTAGCAACTAGTTCTAGTCACGATGGAACTTCTCAAAACACGTAGAGTTCAAAAGACTAGCTAATAAGATCACTCATCACAGTGGTTCCTCAAGAAAGGGTAAAACAACCAAGCTAAAGCATATGATTGTCCAAGCAGATGGTGACAATGCAATGAGAAAATCAAGGCTCATTTGGAAAAGAAAATAGCAATCACAAAGGAAAGGATGATAATGGTTTCATTTTCTCACAAGCTTGAAACATGGAAAACTATGCTTGTGATTGGTTTCATTTTTAAACAAGCTTGAAACAAGGAAAAACTGTGCTTAAGAGTGGTTTCATTTTTACACAAGCTTGAAACAAAGGAAAACTATGCTTGATATAACTTTTCATGCCCCCAACATAATGACTCAATTCTAGGCACATGCCCCCCAAGCTTCATTTCATTCACCTAAGTAGATTACTCGTTATGAACAGGTGGATGGAGTGAAGGTTCATTTATGAGATCATGTGAAAGAATCAACTGGGAATTTACAAGATATAATCAAATACTCGATTTGGAAGGGGATATATTTAATTTTTTAATAAGCTTGACACAAGACAAGGAAATCTGCTCTGGGAACCTTGTTCCATTTTTAAAGGATCTTGACACAAGGCAAGGAACTCTGCTCCAACACCTTGTTTTAGTTTTTAACAAGCTTGACACAAGACAAGGAACACTTCTCTAAGACCTTGTTTCATTTTTTAACGAGCTTCACATAAGAAAAAGAACTATGCTTCGAGAAACTTGATCATGATCTCTAGGAGGCCATGTCTTCCAAGAAACTCTCATCATATGGATAACAATGCTCTAGATGGGATCAAAGGATCTAATGGAATGATTAGACTCCAATGCCTCCGGAAAATGATTCCTTACATCACCTACTAGATCATCAGTAGACGTGGGCATGGAATAGGTAGCCACATAATTAATCTACGACAGGGAAGTTACCACTTGCATATAAGGACAATTTAGGGAATTTGGTTGATTGTGAGTCAAATTAGGACCAACTAATGAAATTTGGTCAATGGTAACACCTTCCATCATGCAAGAAACACATCATACAAAAGAGTAAAGAGACAAGAGCTCCCATTTCATAAACATAGTCATGCCCAAGGAGTAAATTAAAATCCAAAGGGTGTTGCACTACCATTACATCTTTATAGACAGTATTTCATCCCAAAGTAATAGGAAACTGAGAAATGATCCCTAACAGTTGACTGGTTCCTCTGTTAAAAGCCAACAAATTTTGGGTAACATCCACAAGATGCAAGGAATCGAAAGCTTACCAAGCAGTTGAGGACAAAAGTCTAACATACGTGCCTTCATCTATGATTGTGCTAGGTACAAGCATGTACTATGATCTGGAAGGGCACGCAAGGAGGAATATGATATCTTGCCAATCAACTCCAATAAAAGGAAGTGATCATACTACTTGAAGGGCGTGTCGTGGGAATGAGAGAATTTCCCCCTTGTTCTATGGGAACGGAGGAACTTCTCCCTTGTGTTGTGGGAATGGGAGGATTTCCCCCTTGTGCCATGGGAATGGGAGGATTATCCCCATGCACCATTGAAATGGGAGGATTGCCCCACACTTCATTAGAATCTGAAGAAACAATAAGAACCTGAGCAGCATGAGGCTCACTCTCTACAAGAAAAGTACAATCAACTGAATATGGAATCGAGTAAACCATTTTCTCAACCAATGGTTGGTCAAGAACAAACTGATGGGATTCATGTTCAGAGAGAGTGGGATTGATTGGATTTGGATTCTAATTAATCACCTCATCAACTAATGGAGGATTGGGAGAAAGGTTCTAGTAACCGATTAGAAGGTGAGGCTGAGAAGTAGTAAGGTTTTCCAACACTTTTGAGGCTTCATTCATAAAAGAAAAAAGTTGAATATGATGATTTCCTTCACATAAATTACATGGAAACTTGACTTGACCCCTTTTAACATGGACCTTACTATCACTAGTTGAAGGTTTATCATCAACATGATCTCCAGAAGCTGACGACAAAGGCTGATGTGAACCTGTGGACCACACTTCTAATACCTATGGAATACCAAGACAATATCTAAGAAGGTGATCACCCTTACATAACATGCAAGGGAATTTAACTTTGAGGGGTTGATTAGAAGGTTCCTCCATACTAGTTACATCTATAGCAATGGTTGCTTGGTTTCCCCTTGCTTATTTTGCTTCTTCTTCTTCTTCTTCTTCTTCTTCTTCTCTTTCTTCTTCTTCTTAGATTCTTGGTTACTAGAATCAAGAATTTCACCATGTGAGGAGGAAGAAAGGGATGAAGAAACAACATGTGAAGAAGGAAAAAGGTCAACTTTAGGATAAACTTGAGATTTATGTTTTTTAGGTGGAGTACTACTTGGTTGAGAAGCACTTTAGGCATTCAGAACCAAAAAGGTTGAAAATAACCAAACTAGAAAACTAATGGTAAATTCAGGAAGGGACAACGTTTCCATATAAGGAGCACCTATATTTACAAAAGAAGGAAAGGGAACAAGATTCTCATCAAAGGGGTTTCCTTGATTAGTAGACTCAGGAACTATTTCCATTCGTATCAACCTATGATCCACTAAGGAGTTCTTCCACAGTGAGGATGTTGTTCCATGGTCAACTAATTGATTTTAGAAATTAAAGACACAAAATAAAACAAAGGGATAACTAGGAAAAGGGTTTACCAAGCAACCATGAACTCTAATATACCACCTTGGAGAACCAAGGATTTATGTATGGGCATGAAATCTCATCAAATATTGTGTTCGGTATATCACAATGTACAAGGCAGTCGACTCAGTTACCTATGGATTAATAGAAACCTAGTGGGGCCATCCAAAATATATTCGAAGGTATGTGGAAGTGTAGTCAGTTTTAATGCTTTGTAATGCATAACTGTATGATGAGAACGTTCCCATATACTTTTCATGTGGGGAGCCCAATATACCCGGAGGTAATGGAGAACAGTCGGATACACTTACATATGAGGAATGAGATATCACCCCCGGAATGCAACGCTGGAAAAAAATGACAACTCCTATGTTTATAGATGTCGGAACATGTCTCTAGCCTAAACCTCTAGATGTTTTTGTTAATGTTCCAAATGATTATTAATATTAATTCAATAAATTTTAAAGTTTATCTTGAATTAAGTTTTAGTTTTCAAGGCTCGTTGCAAATTTCACCTGAATATCCTAAAAAGGCAAGCTAGCATGATGAAATGGAACTTTTATTTCAATGAAAATCTATGTACAGGAGCGAAGAGAAGAAAGAGTATGCAACATACAAGATGCAACAAACAAATTTATAAATTGAAATCCCCTAATGCAACTATTCCTAATTCCAATTCACACACAAAACCCTACATGTAGTGCAAGACGCATACGATTTTTCTTTTCAATTCCACTTAATTTTCAAATGAACACTAAGATATTTGCATAATCACTAATAAAAGACATTGTTCAAAATGATGACTAAAACACCAATTATTTCAAGAAATCAACGTTCAAGATCAGTTTCTAATGACCTAATTGACAAGAACAAAGGAAAATCTAAAAAAAATCTTATCAAAGGCACTCAAAACCAAAAGAAAACAAGATGGAGGCTTGTGAGAGACCAAGACACACTTAGGAACACAAGGAGGACCAGTTGGAATAAATATAATTAGAGAGAAAAGCACAAAAAGGAAATTATTTACATGAAATAGGGGTCAACGCATGTGCTGAAGGGAAACTAATTCTTTGTAGCGTTGGTGTAGAGAAGGCCAAGGAGCGCTGCAATGCTCTGTCATCAGACCAAGGAAAGAATTGATCAAGGTAAGGCCAAGTTTCGACACCAAAATTCCAATGAAGCTCAATGAAAGGTCTTCCTAGGGCCAATTCAAACTAAATGAGGAAATGGAGGTACGTTTAATAGATGGAACAAGTACTAGGGACAAGGAAACCACTAAGTGTTTCTAGGAAAATTAGTTTCTTGTTGAATGACTAACCCTCTAGGTTTGGCAGCTACCATAGAAACAATAGTTTAAAGAAATTCAATGATCTTTCCTATGTGTAACAAATAAGAGAAAGATAGTAGAAACCAACCTGGAACTTTCACTTGATCCCTTGCCTGATCTCTCACTCCTTTGGTAGATCCAGTAACTCCTCCCCATACTTAACACGCTTGGAGAGTACCTGCACAAGTATAGCAATAAAGAACTATCAAAGCATCATGATCTATTACAACATAAACATTACAGAATCAAAAATATAATGAACAAATGAAAGCATTCACAATTACACAATCAAGTGGGAAAAATCCTGAAGAACTTTATTAATAATAAGGAGAATTACAACCCAGTTGTTTGATCTAGCACCATCCCCCCAGCATCAATCCTTCTTCACCCTCATGAACTAGCAAGATCACACCAACAGGAATACAATGCTCTCTCCTCAATCACAAACTAACAGCACTTACTTGCAATTCACAACCATTCAACCTTCTGATCTCTTGAATGGGAGATCCTTTTATAGATGTTTGCAAGATTGTGAGTCATCTATGGGGATTGATTAGTGTCACTCCACTTGTTACAATTTGTTCCACAAGAGAGGGGAATTGGATATGGTTTCCTAGTTCCCTTGTTGATCCTTGGGCGAATTCAGAGAGGCAAGTGTCACATGAGAACTTTCTAGAAGATTCTATGAGCAACTAACTCACAAACTATCCTGGAAACTTGTCCAACCTTGCCCATCACACCCTATAGAAGGCCTAAACATTATGCATCACACTTTGACAGTGTACCAGTCAGTATGCATCGCATTTTATCAGTGGAGCAGTCAGTATGGTCTAGTTTAGGCTCCTTCTCGATGATTTCTGAAGTGGAGCTTCTGAGGAATGATGTATTTAGATGGATAAGTTTATTTAGGGTATGAAACAACTCTTTTAGCGGTTTATGAGCCCTAATACATCGACATATAAGTTTTGGGTTGATGTGCCCAAATATATCTATAACAGTTGCCCCCTAAAGCATGAGGTCGTAAATATTCATGTCGGGTGAAATGCTCTATCATGAGGATCCGAAGTTTCGAACTAGAAGGTGACCTGCATAAGTTACAATACAAGACATCATCATAATATATTTTCATGATCTAGCTGAGGGAGGCATTCCCATGCTCAGCTTCATAAATTTTCATTTCATGTACATAGATCAGATAGTCATCTGCAAATACAAACTCGTGATTCTACAGATATAGATTCGCAATCCATGATTACGATGACTATCTGTGTAGAGCCTTTATACATTTGATGTTTTTATATTCTTGAATATATCGCAACTCGGATGGATGAAACTAGATCCGGGGTCTTCAAAACTCGTTCAATCTTTGCTTGATGTACAAGTCAAGCCATGTGAAGGGATGTTAGAAGTCGAACATGGAAAAACATAGCCTAATTACCAGCCAATGATGTGAGTTGTTAATAGACGTGAGAGGGATCACTGATAATGAAGATGATCCTCAAGGTACAAAAGCACATTTCACGTGGTGTGAATAGATGATTCAATGTCGAACACCACACAAAATCTTTCAGTCGAAGGCCACTGATGTCAACCCATCGCTGGAAGAGAGAAACTTGCCATTGATGTATGAAAGCTTCAAAGCACTGAAAGGGTTGTTTCTAAGTCAACTTCTTGGATAATAAGCTGATGTCAACAAGAAGTGACTCGTTGTAGGAGGGCCTTGATGTATCCCACATCTATGACATGAAACGAAGCAAATGATTTCAGGAGGTGAAAATGAACTGACGACACAAGGTTCAGGAATGGTGGTCATGAAAAATGAAGGTTGGAGGTATTGCAGTGTATGAGACATTAACTGGATGATTTCTCAATTGAATGACTTCTCTTGAACATGTTAGTGACACTGAGATGAATTGGTAGCGTTAACCCCAAAAGATGGATGGTATGAAAGACCAATGGTATGATGACCGGTCAATGGAATAACCCAACCCAACTCAATCATGGAGATGAAGTGAAACTGTCATGTTCAAGAGCGACTTGCTACCATAAATTCTTCAAGATTTTTCTATTTTTTCCCTAGTCATTGCTAACCAGTACCTCTTTATTTTTATCAAGCTTGAGGAGGATAACATATGCTTGTTCTATAATTAGACCTTCGGGCAAACCTGTCGCTATTTGATGTTTTAACGAGTCTAGCGACAGTGAAACTCGGTCTTGTCTAGATGGACAAGTTTGTCCCTATTATTTTAATGAGTTTAACGACAAGGATAACTCGGTCCTTTTCATGTTTAGAGAGTTTAAAAAGGGATGAAAAGAAAACTCTGTAAGTTATTTTCCTAAAGTAAACCCTAAAGTCCAAAAAGGATAAAATAATACAAGAGGGATGACGTTTCCAGTACTTTAAGGAGCCCGAAAAGATAAGCACTCGACAATCTTTTCATGTTTAACGAGTCTGAAAAGGGTTTAAAGAGGACTCTATAATTTTCTTTTCATTTTTGAATCAAAGCTTTAAAAGAAGACAAAAGGTTTGCTTGGTGGTCAAAGATACTCAATTCACCATTTAGCACATCAGATTCGGTCGACAGTTGTTCAACCTACTCAAAACTCCATCAAACTGATTAAAAATACATATTTATGGATGAGAAATGAACTAAAACTAACATTTACTTGAAGTACATGCAAAAGTAAACATAAAAAGTAGCTTTAAAATTTCAGTTTCCCCCTCAAATTTCACCAGTCGATTTCGAGAGATTTTGTGGATCATTTCCCTCGCCGTCAGCACTAGGTAGGAGCTATCCTTAAGCTCTTCATTTTCATTCCATCTTTTTTCAATTCTGGGCAAGTTTTTTCACTTTTCTGGGCCTCAGGGGTTTGAATATTTCACTCTCTAATCATTGCACCTTGCCTATATCAAAAGGTGCAATGCATGCTAGGCTACCAATAGGCCAGTCAGTATGCATCTCACCTTGCTTAAGGGCAAAGTGCTATGGGCGCAGAAAGGCAAGTTTGTACAGTGTTTTTTTCATCAAATTTTACCTGTTTTTGCCCAAAAAAGGATCCTAACTCACCCAATGTTTGCATTTCAGATATTTTTTGGATCAAGATGGTTTTCACATGGCGAGAATGAGAACATGAAGACGAGGATATGATTGATTTGCATGACCAGGGAACAATGGATGCATTAAGGAACTATGATTTACTGAATTTTTTTCGCATATCCAGCATGAGACAACAGATAAGTTTGATGCAGTATCTTCTTCATGCTTGGGATCCTAATGACCAGGTATTCCAGATCAGGGGTAAATCCATTCCTTTCACGGTCGAGGAAATTTATTTTCTGACGGGTTTGTCAAGGCATGGAGCCCCTCTTTCACTATCAGGATTTGCTCGTGGGGGTGAATCGGTGAAAGATTGCATTCATCAGTTCTACAGAGATGGATCCCAACCCAGTAGAGATGGAAAAATTAATATCCAGGATGTTACTGATCAACCTTTGAGGACCATTCTATTTACCTTTCCTAGATTGGCTACCAATGTGGCCTTACATTTAGCGAGCAGATCCTACATGCAGTACGCCTTGGAATGCTTGGAACTGAAGGTGTTCAATTGGTGTGAGGCGGTACTTCCTGTCATAAAAGACCAACTGTCCAAAGTAAAGGGTGGAAGAGCCAAGAATTTTGGTTATGGATCCATATTGACTGCTTTTGCTTTGGAAGGAATCCCACTGATGCAACCTCAAAACATTTCACTGGGATTGCTTGCATCGAGAGAACCACAGATGCAGAGATGGGTGGACCTTATGGCTAGGCCTGCTGGCTAGTCACAGGTCTCCTTCTCTTCGGCCTTCTTTGAGTGGTTCGACCACTAGGAGTTTGTGTTTGTAGAGTATCCATATGTAGGGATGGATTTCCGAGGCAATCCAGATTTGGATTTACCAGCGGGTGAGTAGTGGAGTGTTATAGGTAAAATGATTTTACCACATCTTTTATTTTAGTTTTCTATTGTTTTTGAATTTTTTTATTGTTACCAAGACTAAATAAACTCATATGTGTGTGCAGATATCAGACCAGTTCGAACAATGGCATGCCCACGGGAGGAAGATGTTCCAGCGGGTGAAGATGTAAGGAGAGAAGTCCTTAGGGACCTGGACATGGCGAAGACCATTACACAGCTGTAGGATCAGATAAAGGGATTGATTCTTGGCATTCCAGATGTCTGGACAGACAAGTTATTGATGAGGCTATAGTGTCATACTACTAGTGTACCAAGTCGTTGGACTAGGCTCCGACACATGATAGCACAGGCGGTGACATGTTATCACCAGCATCACTAGTCTAGGATGTTTTTCTGCATTCATTTTGAGTTTCTTGGTCAAATGACCAATTTTGTCTTGGACACAAAACATTTTTTGAAAACTTATGAATAGTTATCTATTTTGACTTTCGAAGTTTTATTTTCGCTAAGTGATGAAATCCTAATGCAAATGTTGAAGTGAAATGCTTTCTTTACATATGCTGCAAATGTCTATTTAACGCATAGTTTTCTAATGAATCAGTCAATGTGTTTAAGTTTCTGGAAATGTGTTGATATTGAATGAAATCAAAATGTATTTCCAAAATCCTAACTCTTAGGAACATGCGATGAATAGCTGTGTTCCGAATGGAATAAACGCTAGTAAGTTGTAGAATGACGAGTTGTGAATCTAGCCTAACAATGATTTGGCGTATGCCATGTGAAATTCCATCAGAGAGAAGTTCAATCAATGCACTATAATCAGTGATGTTTTTCATCGATTGACCAATACATACCCCCCTGAAACTCACTAACTCACTGCTCGGAGCAAAGATGGCCTAGACTACAGAAGATAGGTTCTGCATGCTACGACTAGCTCCGTCGGCATACCCAATAAATGGTTCCAAAAATTTTGACATCTGCAACAAATGTGAAGTGGATTACCTAACCAAAATGACAAATCTAAAAGAAATCACTCAAAAATGCAAAGAAAGCATATGTACAATGAGTTTTACTACACTTAATCAAGCATAGTAACGTTTGAGATACAACCAGTTTCGGGGCTGCGATAGTGGAATCCCATCATAATCTACTAGCTCATAGGCCCCTTTTTCAACACATGTTTAACGATGTAAGGGCCCATCCATAATGGTTCAAATTTTCCTGCTCCTAATTTGTCAGAATCCTGATCATAAAGCAAGACCCGGTCACCTTCTAAGAAGACACGAGGCTTAACATTTTTGTCATGTTGTGCCTTGATGCGTTTCTTATGTGTTTCATTAGCCAATGTGGCATCATGACGGGTTTCATCCAAATGGATAAATTCCAAGAAACAAGCTTCTTCTTCAGAATTTTCGAGAAGCAAGTCAATTGCAAGCTTGAGGGATGAGATTTCACATTGAATTGGTAAGACTGCTTCTAGGCCATATACCAACTGAAAGGTCATAAATCTGGTCGCATTTCTCACCAAATTCCGGTATGCCCACAGAGCTGAGTACATGATTAAATGCCAATTCTGCTTATGGACTCCAATCACTCTTTGCAGCATGTGCTTAAGGACTTTGTTGATTGCCTCAACTTGTCTGTTAGCCTGCAAATAATATGGAGTAGAACTATCATGGGACAGTCCTAATTTGGTAGTTAACTCGATCATCATGTGATCGTGAAAATGAAACCCATGATCTGTGACTATAGCTTGTGCACACCGAATCTAGAAACTACATGATTGAAAAAAAAGAGTACAACCATTACGTCGTTGTTGTTCAATGTAGGCATTGCCTCGGCCCATTTGGTAAAGTAGTCGATAGTGACTATAATATACCCATGCCCCCTGGACGAAGTGGGGTTAAATGTCATGAAATCAATGCCTCATTTTGCAAATTGGCCAACAACAACTACTGGATGCAGTGGTGCATGTGGTAATCTGGTTTTACAATAAAAAATCTTACAAGCATGACAACTTCTGACTACAAGTGTGCATTCTTTGAATATGGTTGGCCAAAAGTAACCAGGTCGTAAAAAATTTTGTGTCGTTCCGTAACCAGATAGATGCCCCCCACAAGAACCTGAATGACAATCATTCAAAGCTTTTTCGGCTTCCTCATGTGTGAGGCACCTTCGTAAAATCGTATCAACACCACGATGATAAAGTGTATCACCAACGATCAGATAATCTTTGGCTTGGTATCAGATATATCATTGTTCAGAGCAAGAGGTGTTGGGCCTAAAAGCATGGGTTTGGAGATAGACGAGTATATCCCCATACCATGGAACACTTGACGATATCAGAAACTGAGTCTCATCCACTATTGATGCTTCTGATGTTAAGTCGTTGGAGGACAAGGGAAGGTCGCAAAGTAACTTTGCAAAGACAAGAGACTTCTTTGATTTGGATTTGATGAATTCCAAATCAAAATCCTGCAAGATGACTATCCATTTGGAATATTTTCCCCCCAACAATTGACGTAACAAAATGTATGTCATAGGGTTGCAATCTGACACAATGGTAGTTTTGCAAAGGAGAATATAATGTCAAAATCTCTGTACTACTTGAATGGCTGCTAAAGCCAACTTTTCAACATAAGAGTACTTGATTTTTGTATCATTAAGATTGTGACTTAAATAATATATAGAATCCACAGTAAGAGAATTGGTGTAAAAATTCTCTTACTGTGGATTCTCCGACCATAAATTCAAAAAGCACAAACCACAGATCTCTGAAATCCAATATATAGGATGTTCAATTCCGTCATTTTCTTGCACTAAAACCATACCGATGGTTGTATCTGCAGCGAAGAGATATAAGTAAAAGTATTTTTGATAGTTGGGGGTGTACATTAATGATACTTTTATCAGGAAATCTTTGAGAGCATCAAAGGAAGCTTGTGCAACCTGATCCCAATGGAAGGGTACCCCTTTCTTCAAAAGATGTATATAACCTTTAGCGAGCTCAACATAATTTGGAATGAACCTCCTCAGGAAGTTTGCCTTCCCTTGAAGTCTTTGAATCTGTAGAAAATTGGAACGAGGAGGCATGTCAAGGATTTCCTGAACCTTTATTGGATCAAGTCGAATTCCGTCCATAGAAACTATAAAACCAAGCAATCAACTAGAGTCGACACAAAACACACATTTGTGCGGATTGAGTCTTATCTTGTAGTGTTGGCAATGTAGAAATATGGCTTTCAAATGCTTTGGATGATTAGTCTGTTTTCGTGAATGAGCAGGCAGATCATCAAGATATGGTTGAACTATGTGTTTGATGTCATGGAAAGCATAATTCATTTCCCTCTGAAAAGTTGCCCCCGCGTTCTTTAAACCGAAAGGTAATTTATGATATGTGAATGTGCCAGACGAACTTATAAAGACAGTTTTTGATTGGTCCTGTGGGCGGATATTGATTTGATTGTATCCAGAAAATCCATCAATGAATGAAAATATTTCTTATCCTGCACATTCATCAATAATCTGGTCGATGAAGGGTGTAGGATAGTTGTCCTTCGGACATGCTTGATCTGCATCCCTATAATAGACACACACTCTTATCGTTCCTTGTGTTTTCATTACAGGAACAATATTCGATACCGAGTCAGTGAGGGGTACAGGATAAATGAAGCCAGCATGCAAAAGTTTTTCAACCTCTGCTTTAATGGCAGTTGCTTTCTTTGGATGGATAAGCCGAAGCTGTTGTCATATTGGTTTGACATCAGGATACATCTTGATCTCATGTTCAACAATTCTCGAGTCAATTCTTGGCATTTCTTCATAAGACCATGCAAAGACATCTCTGAATTCCAAAAAAAGAGCACGGTAATTTTCGAGTTCTGATGGAGAACAAGATTTTCCAACATGAATATTCTCTACAACATTGGGTTTGGTTGAAATATTGATGGTGATAGTCTCTTCAATGTGTTTTGTTGTACAACAACCCCCCATTTCATAAACATTTTCTTTCTAACTATAATATGAAATGGGTCCCTTTTAAACATAGATGTGTGAATAAATTGGTATCAACTCATCATTAGAAAATTCTTCATCGAAAGGTCCAATGGAAATGTTATATTATAAAGCTTTGAACTATAATGAAATCGGCCTTATGAACAAATATAAAATTCTTTATTATTGCGATAAAGCGATCGCAAGATCGCATATCGCAACAATAAAGAAAACATAATGCATGCACCCATTGACTTACTCTGGTCCGAAAAGCAAACAACTATTGGATATCGGGAAAGGCGAATAGCAAGTATAATGAAAGACCCTCCCCTATTTCTCTGATGCGATATCGCTATCGGCAATCGGAGGATGTAGCGCAGTGCATGTCTATGACACCTTTAAATCTCCCGATGTGATAAGGTATATCGCCATCAGCAATCGGTGAGTTTGCAATGACATAAGTAATATGACTCGAGCCCATCCCCGATTTCGATACATTAAGGCGCGAGTTTCAAAACATATTTAAAAAAAGGCTTGCATGCATTATTTTGGATTATTGTTAAAGCCTTCCCATTCACGTTACTAATCGCCAATTACGATTTACTTATGATTATCCACCAAAAATCCAAGCCAAACTTAAATCAATCATTCGGCATATAAGCGATATGATGGGTATTTAGAACTCCTTTACCATGATTGACAGGTTAAGCGGCCAATTAATGAAGCAGTTATGCCGAGATCTTCCCTGAGATTGTATCTGCAGCAGCATCACTATAATCTTTCATTATTCGCGAATTGATATAATTCTTTCATATTGGCTCATAATACCTATTCTCTGTATCACGTTGCTTTCATTCCTTGCGCAGAACTCCGCCGAAAGAACAAATTCAAACCAAATGGGAAAGAAATCCAAGAGATACGCGGCAGCAGTGGCTCCCGCAATAACAGTGCAGCCCACCAGTGATCCAGGACCAAGCAAAAAGGGTTTGATTTCAGACACTACGTGTCTTGGCCTTGGAAACACAAGTTGGCAAAGCATCTACAATTTAATTGAACCAGAGGAGCCTGAGGAAGTACCAGTACAAGCTACCGCAGATTCAACTAGAAAATCATAAGCTTCCCTTAAAGATTTAGCTGACTCATATTTGCACAGAATAGCAACACGTGAGAAAATTCTTCCATACACTGATGTAGTGCGATGGTCAGTAGAAGAGATCCTGGTTTTAAATAGAACATTTTGCACAATTGACGGAATGATTTTTGGCTCATTTCAACCTGATGACTTAATGAAAATGTATCACTTGCCCGAACCTCAAAAGAAATACAATAAAGCCTTTCTTGAAAAGTTCGCAAATGAGAATGATACTGAATCAGCCCCAATTCGGGAGTGGAGATAGAACCCCGCAAGGCACAAACATGAATCCTTAGGTAAGTACTCTGTAGATTCATTATGTTCTCCTTACTGTTATGCCGGGGCAATGATGTGTAGAATTTGGGGATTGCATGATTCTGAAAAGTTCACTATTGAAATGGTTCCTTTATTGGAAGCGGCGGTTAACAGTGAAGTAGTGGATTGGGCAAACATATTGTCAGATAAATTAGCCACTGCAATTCTTGAATTTAGATCAAAAACTCACGTAACCGACAGGACTATTCCTCCTTTTTATTATAGTGCTTATATTATGGATACTCTTTGCTTCAATTCTGAATTTCCTATACTTGGGTGGAGATGGACTTCACAAGACCCCATACCAATCCACATTTATCATCAAAAGTTATGGAAGGCACACTATAAGGACCACTTGTACCAAATCTGTAATGGTTTCATGCTACCTATCTATTATGCCATTTTTTATAAGCCTGCCCCAAAGATTTCCATGGAAGCAGAGGTTGACCTAACCGCTGTAGGAAATTGGTTCGGGGAAGACAAGTTCACATACATAAGGGTTTTTGGTAGCCTTGTAAGACCTCATGTCCTTCCTCTGTATGTACCTGACACGCTGTTAGCCCGAGAATTGGCCTACCAAATAACAACAGCGGGAACATCCAAGACTCTTAGGAATTCTAAAAAGCAGGCTTGGTCTACTTTTCCTTTGAGATACGGTGTTTATACTCTACACGATTACAAGCATGCGGAGAAGGAGGCAGAAAAAATAAACATGCTCAATCTTGCAACCATTCCTAACAGGCAATTTGATCCAAGGAAAGTTGCCTATATTGTGCTTGAACAAGCAAAACTTACAAGGTTTGATCATGAAAAGGATGAGTTTGATGACCTGTTTTCTTCAGCATAATCATTATTCCAGGTATAAACACTGGCAAAAATGAGATATAACGATGAAAGGCTAGTAGAATTTAATAGGCTGAGAGAACATAGGTTGCAAACTCTACCTCTAGACTTATTAGGTACTACCCAACAATCTAGTCAAGCAAGCCTGAACAGTGAATTATTGATAAACCTCCTACTATAGAAAAGATTCTCGAAAGAGGAAAAGAACCAAAGCAGGAGAAAGAGCAGAAAAAAGGACAAGACAAGGGCAGTGAAAACATCAATATGGATACTCAGATTGATCCCAAGCTCCTCCAAGAATGGCAACAATTTGACACTATTATAGGAAATCGGGAAGGTTCACAAGGTACTAGCACACCCAGAGTAACAGTCGGGCAAGATACAGCGTCAACAACGGTTCCAATTGAAGGAACCAGCGGCCTACCCACCAACACAGATGTAGAAATAATTCCAAAGGATCCATCCGATCAAATTATTTTGCAGATAGAAGACATACCTCCATTAGATGTCTTTTACAGTCCCAAACACAGGGCTGTAGTGAAAAGACATAGGAAAAGGAGAAAACTTGATCAATCTTCCCTGTTTCCGACACAAACAGAGACAACTAATGTAGTGTGGAAAGAAGAGTTTAACCCTTCCGATGACCTTACAAAACTTTCTCAGTATGCCAGAGCTTATTCGGCGGCCACTATGGATAAAGCCTCGGAAGTAAGCAATCTACTTAAGGAAAGAGACCAAACAATTGTTTCATTGCAGTTACAAGTGTCCGAAAGACAGCAAAAAATTGAATAGTTAGAACAGAAACTATCAACACAGCAGCAGATAAACAATCAATTAAATAAGCAATTGCTGGAGGAAAAACAGAGGATAGACTCAAGTGCAATACAAAAACAAAAGGAATTATCCGAAGCATTGGCCAGGATAAAGACAATGAATGAACAAATGATGAAAACGAAAGACGAGCAAATCGCTCAGCTGTCACGTCAAGTAGAAAAGTTCAAGAGTCTTCCGCAACCATCAGATTTCAGGTCTGAAGCTCTCCAGATCAACAACGTATTGGTTACACAGCTAAGACTGCTATGTCATAACATTTCTCTGGTTGAGCCCCTTTGTGAGATAACTGCATCAATAGTTGACAAGTCATTCGATGCTAGGCAGGATTTGGAACAGGTCGATGAAACTCTAACCAACTTCCTTGCTTGGCAAGACATCAGCGAAGGGCAAGCCGCGAATCTGCCTAAAATTTTAGAGTCACACAAAGAGATCATTTTCTTAGAATGGCAGTCACAGCTAATGAAAGCAGAGAGAGAAATCTCAAGATGCAGATTATCTACCAGTAATTTAATTAAGTTAATCAATAACACTCTTTATTTGTCTAACATGATTTCGTAGTGCACTCCAGGTAAATTGCCGTCAGCCAAAGCATTGGAACAAGCATGCAATCAAGAATTGCAGAAGAATGGAAGATTAATTTCTGACATCCAAAGTTTAACTTTGGATACCTTTCGGTTTTTCTTAGTAAAACCATACAGTCAAAGGGCTGCCCTCAAATGTTTAACCGATGTGATCGGTTGTATCATTCCCGAAATCCATGATGCCACATACTCAGCTCAACTACATTCTCGTCTCACTCGTCCTCCAGAATTGGAACCGATGCTTGCAATCTGCCAGCTTAAATCAAAAGGAGATCATCTGAAACAATGAATCATGCTGCCAACTGCAAACAAGCCTATGTTGAGAAGATACTCATGATTTAGATGTACCAATTAATAGCATTTTATTTTTGTAATTAGTTAGCCTAATTAGTACTTATAGGCCCTTTCATGCATTTAGAAAGGGTCCTCAGTTTTTGTATAAACTCAAATCTGGAAGTCGCACTATTGTGCTTCTGGTATATTTTTTATAAAGCCTGGGCCAGTATTCCAAATTTTAACTAAGAAAGCCTTGATGGGATGTGCACTATTGCCTTGATGTGAAAGTGTTTCTAAGTTGGAAGAAGGAATTTGAATGCAATTGATATCGGGAGTGATTTAAATAACATATGGTACTATTATCTATGATCTTGTTTCATTCTTTCATGTGAATCGTCATTTGTTTAATCTTGCTATCATTGGATATATGTATGTGTTTTTAACAGCAATCCTTATATTTTTCACTATTGAATGTTTAAGGAGTGTTATTCTTTCAGTCATATATGTATCAATGATATATAAAGGATAGTGTAATAATGTTTTAATGATTACTTTGTTCAACTACTTGAACAAAGTAATTATCATATGAATAAATGTCTTTGTTTACCAATAGAGTCATCTATATGCCTGTTTGTGGATAAGATTATCAAACATTACACTAAAAGCAGAAATTTCCTAGGATAGGGTAGTTGTTCATATTTTTACTTTTTAGATTAAATTATTCATCCATTATCATTATATTAGAGAACCACCCATTTATCCATCCCCTTTTATCCATCATTGGGAAACTGGTCCCATTATTTCCAGTCGGAGTCACCACACCAAACGGAAAAGGAGCTGCCTTTAAGGTCTGGATCGGGTGGTTTTCCCCGATGTTGTTGCAGCAATTTCCGAGGCATCAACACAATGTTAGACAGATTTCACTCGGAATCGATTGTATTTACATAACTCATTAAAAAATCAACAATTGAAGGGTGATTAAGGTCTTTTGAATAATCTTCATTGTCATCTCGAAGGTGGGAACGATGATGATAATATTCCCATGGCGTCTCTCCTATCATCATTGATCCTTCATTTGTAGAATGTATACGATACCAAGGATCAGAAGAGGTACCATATTCTAAAGACCTATCTACCCAAACAACTGTCGAGTGCAGACTGGGGTTTGCCGAACAAACCCATTAAATTGATTTCTACAAAGATTCGATGGGGCTTGGTGGCAATGCCATGAAATGATCATCACTTTCAAAATAGTCAGAACTCTCCTTAAACTCAATGATGTAGAGGAGATCATTTTGCAGGTTTCCATTGTGGCCACTTCCACAAAACCAGATGGAGACGGGAGGGAAAAAGTACCCATCAAGGAAGGATCTTTTAGGATACCTACTCCAACATTTTGAAGCAATTGTGAATGTCCATGTATCAAGGGAATGCTTCCAGTATCTTGTGAACTATCAGCAAAAAAGGTTAGTTGGTCGATGATTGTTATTCCACCTATGAAGGGAAATGCAATCGATCAAAAGTATGTGGACATAACTGCAGCCATAACATAAACCCAAGGCCTTCCCAGTACAATATTGTAATCAAGGAGTCCATCAACGACCTCAACTTCAATATCTACTATTTTACCCCCTAGTTCTACTTGCAAGCTACTTAAAATCCTATATGGAGTGTACGTTCTTCCATCGAAAGCTTTGAGTGTTGTTGGTGATCGTGACAAGGGTGGTGAACCAAGAGTTTTCCAGCAACTCATTGACATGATATAGGTAGATGCCCCCTCATCAATAATGGTTCAATGAACATTTTTGTTGAGGGCTTTTATCTATATGAGGAAAGATAGTTGTGTTGGTAATTGTGGTGTATATCCTATATGATTAAAGACCACAAGATTGGAATCTATAGGATCGATACCACCTATTGTTGATAACAAAACCTACTTTTGGGAGGGACAATGTTGCAATACCTCAAGTGTTGAAATAGCAGAAGGTGATTGAGCCATATCCTCCACTATATTATAATTCTGGGCTGCTCAAGCACGAGGATTAAATTTCGATTTATGTACGACTCCCTTTGGTGGCTTAATTGTTAATTCAGGAACAATCGGTGGAACAACTTTCGGTCAAGTCGTAGTCGAAAAACTAGGTTAATCAATAGCCTAGTTTTTCGACGATGATGGATTCCCGTAATATTTATTCCTTTTTGATACCAAAACATCATTTTGCTTGTTTGCGATGGATAGCATAAGCACTTGGGATGTGGAAGCATTATCAGTGATAACCATATGTGTTTCTGGCTTCAGAAATAAGTCTGTCAACACTGCTGAAGTATTTAAATTCTTCAAAAGTTTAGCAACCTCAGATCGATGTGAACAATCTCTCATGAAATGCTCCTTATTGCATATCAAACATAGATAATGAGTTGGTTTCCTTTCTGTAGTAGGGGTTTCAGATTTTTCAAGATTAGAATTCTCCTGTTTCTTCTTATTATTTCTCCCCTTCTTCTTGCCTCCTAGTTGCTTTTGAATTTTTCCCTTGTCAGATGACATGGCATTAATCTCAGAGGCAAGAATATTTTCAAATGAATTTTCATTTTGGCTAGAAATAGCAAGAGCTTAGCCAGATGGTCCTCTTGCCGTTTGTGTGTTCGAGGAACTGATAACGTCGTCACCAAAATGACAGTCCCTACTTGATTTTGGAGGGGGTGGAACAGTAAAAGTTGGTCTAGGAGTGTCAGGAATCTGTCATAGAGCGTGTTTGATTGTGTATAAATCAAATCTAAATATTGGGCACAAGCAATGACTTGCTCTTCTTTGACAACTCCTCCTTTCGCCACATCCTCAGTGCTATATGGAAATAAGGACTTAATAAACCACTCAGCTAAAAGCTTATCAGGAACATACATCTTTACCATTTGATGACAACGACGCCACTCATGAATATGATCAGATATGTGAGTGGAAGTGGTCTGTTTAAAGTTGGTAAGAAGTTTTGTTCCAGTTTCGTACCTGATAGGCAACTGAAAGTGGGTAAAAAGGTAGTGGAAAGAATGGTGAAGTTATCAAAAGAAGCTCTAGGCAATTCAATATACCATTTTGTTGTTGGGCTAGTTAGCGTTCTCTGGAAAAGACGAAGTCTAATCGAATCATCATTCAGAGTGTTGGATGAACACCATAAATGAAAAGTCATTACGTGATTTGACGGGTCTTCACTTGGATTTCCATTGAACTTTGGAATGTCAAAAGGGAGTTTATGTGGAATCGCCGACCACCAAGGGGTGTATGCAATTGGATCATTTGTTAGCTGGTTCAAATCTGGTAGTTCTAGAGTTTCCATAAACAGAAACTATTGATTCAGGTTGGGTGGAGCATACCCAGGATAAGATGGAATCGCCTGAGCAATAGGTCTTTGCATACCAGCATAAGACATATGTTGTTGATAACCTTGATAAGGCCATTGGATATTACCAGTATAAGGCAGTTGTTGATAACCAACTTGGAATTATGGTTGCCTATAGCCGACAAAGCCTTGTTGCCCAGATCCTTGATATGTTTGATATTGACCAAATCCAGTCTGAGGTTGGGAACCAAGTCCAAACAGCGGTTGGGACTGCTGGAATTGCGGTTGTTGATATTGCACCAACCACGGTTGTTGGACCATTTGTTGTTGCCTAGTATCATAAGATTGACCAAGTTTTGGATTAACTATACCCTTTTGTGCCTGAGTCATTCCAGATAATGGAATACTAACTTGAGGTTGTGATTGAGCCCTAGAAACAAGTGGTTGTTATACAACAACCTGAGAGACTTGAGCCCCTTCCCTTGAAACCTGAGGTTGCGAGGAAGAAGGAACATGTTGAGGTTGAGATACAATAGGTTGTGCTTGTGATTGTGGCACAGTCGTAACAGTAGGTGTAGTGGGAATATTCAACATAGGTCGGATTGGTTGTGTTGGATATACAACCCTTGGTTGATCTGACAGTATGGGTATCCAACCACTAGATGTAATTCAAGTTTGACCTGAATACTATTGGAAACTCTCATATGGTTGTCCCCCAGAAAAAGGAGGAAATGGTGAGTAGGCATATTGTTCTCCATATGGTGGTATTCCAGTATCTAAAGGATAAATCGTTCTTTGATAACTAGTTTGCCCAAATTGATACTAGTATGCAGGATCAAATTGTTGGGTTTCCATGTGAGAAAAACTAGATTGAAATCCGGACGAATAAATTGGAGACCATGGTGCTTAAGCAACCCCTGAGCGGGTTTCAGCTAGTGATTGGTAACCAACTGGAACAGATGGTGCACCGTATAGGTGTGACACAAGTGTACCAAAAAACACCAAAGGAGTAGCAGCAGAGGATTCTGCCACAGCCACATCAAATGATAGATTCCTAGATGTTGATGGTTATTCAAACATGGTTAACTGGTCCAAAATTTCTCCTAACGATTCGACCGAAACTCGCGATGAAGCAGGATTAAAGGAAGAAAACTGAGGATTAGCAGGATACAAATTAATCCCACTTCCAAAATGAAACGGGGTGTCAGATGGAGGATCCTCTCCTATCTCCTTTTTACAGCAATCAGACCAGGTGGAAGAGGTAGACCGTTAGGTCTATAAAAGACTTCTGGGGCCGAACAAGGTATAGTTTCTGCAGTGGCAGATGTTGGAGGGTTGACAACTTCTGGATACTGGAACTCAAAGTCCAGATGTTCAGGTAAATGAACTTCAACCTCAATGGGAGGTTCTTGCACAACTCCTGGTTCAAGCATAACCTCGGTTTGAACTGGGATGGGTTTTGAACCAACTCTAGATGGAGTTGTTTGAGGTTCAGAAGTGTTTACAGTTATACTAGGATCAGTTCTAATGTCCTCTGGTAACTACGAAAATTCCTCTTTAGAGGTGGATGTACTAGAAATAATTGGAGTAACTAGAGTCTTTGACGATGTTGAAACAAAAGTTCCAAATAACCCAGATGAACTAGACTCAGTTAAACGAGACCTCTTTGTTCGAATTGGCTTCGCTTCTGGAGGCAAAGATGGTTGACTCGATAATCTCTGCGAACGACGGGGTTTTGATTGACTTTCTTTCACGATTGTGGATTACTTGATCAACTCAAAATTAACTAAGGGAAGATGATGTTATTCCGAATTCAATTAATTTTAACAACGCTTGGACACAACTTTGCTTTTTCAATTTTAAAGAGTTGAGAAAAATCTAAATATGTCTCTAGTCTCCTTCCATTTTTAATGAGCCTAAAAGGACAAGTGCTCAGATGGACCTTTTCTTTTAGAGTTGAAAAGGAATGGAAGTGACTACTCTGGATAATCTATACAAACGGTTTACCAAACCAATCGCAAAACTGCAATATACACCTTGGTGATAAATTAAAGAGAAATTACCAAGGACTTATGTACGACAGTCAATCTTCCCGAATGCTGTGTTCAGTGCATTGCGATCAATAAGGCAGCAGACTCGGTTTCCTATGGATAAAGGATTTAAGCCTATTGTGGTATCCCAATATATATGCGACGATATGGGGATCACAAATCGGTGCTAGCACTTGTCGTATCAAGGAGGAGGAATCACCCAACCTTCAATGAAAATGATAGCTACTAGTTTTAACGATGTTGAAACACAACTCTAGCCTAGATCTCTAAATGTGTTGCGTTAAATTCCAAAGTGTTGTTAAATTCATTGAAGTTCATTTTAAAGTCGATCTTTCTTAGAGTTTTCCTTTCAATGGTTCACCATGTAATGATGATCTTAAATTCCTAAGATGCAATCTATAATGATAAACAATCTTTTGTTTAATTAAACAATGAAAATCCTAGCTACTAGGGAAAGAAGATAACAGTGCTTTTAAGCAAAGAGCAAAGAGCACACACTAGTGCATTTCCATAAATCATATTTTCACACACAAATCATAAAATGTTAAATGCAAATTCATGTATTTGTTTTTCGCCTTCCTTAATGTGAAAGATGCAAAAAGGAAAACTAAATGCAGCAAAGATCTGAAATATTTCACTCAAAATGACATTTTCGACAATTTTTTCTTCACAAAGGGAAAGGAAGGCTCCAAACGACACTTTCAAGTTTGAAGAAAAATTCTTTTGACACTTTTAATGTAAACAAATCAAATCAAATGCTTAAAGAAAAGTTTAATCGATTATCAAGGGAAGGAAGAATTTACGACACTTCTCTTTTCGACAAAAAACGACACTTTGCGACACTATTTGTTTTGAAGCAACAAATTGACTAAAACACTTTTCGACAAAGGATTTTCAATGAGGAAAAAATACACAAAAACATTCACTAATCCTGATGTGAATTGAGGCTAATCTTAATTATGCAAGCAAGCTTCAGTGAAGAGACATGGTTCATATGCAGCAAAACAACTAAACAAAACTGAAAACAAGTCAAAACTCTCAAGTCCTAGATGGGAACAATGAGTTCCATCAATCATCACACCTGGGCTTCATATAAATCTAGATGCATCGCACTTTCTACACTCAGGAGGTGAGATGCATACTGAGTCACAGTAGGAGACAATGTGATGGTCTAAGGAGTGCAATTGAAAGTGGTTTTGGCTCAAATGTGGAGATGTTTTCAGTGAATCAAGACTGGTTTTGATGAACAATGATAAGAAAAGTATGAAGGAATGTCCTAAAAGGTTACTAAGCTACCAAAAGGGCATCTAGATGTGCTTGCAAGTCAAATGTTTAATTCATAAACTAAACCAGAGATAGACTGAAGCAGCATTTATCTACTATGCAATTGTAGAGAAAGAGTAGTTTGAAAGCTCCCTGGCTAGCTTCAGACTTTGTCTATAGTTTATAAAATTGAACATAAAACAAACAATAACAACAAACAAACATCTGGTCTTCCCCAATGGAGTCGCCAATTTTTTTCTAGGAAAATTAGTGTCTTGTTGAACAACTAACCCTCTAGGTTTGGCAGCTACCCTAGAAACAATAGTTTAAAGAAATTCAATGATCTTTCCTCTGTGTAACAGATAAGAGAAAGATAGTAGAAACCAACCTGGACCTTTTGCTTGATCCCTTGCTTTATCTCTCACTCCTTTGGCAAATCCAGTAACTCCTCCCTGTACTTAACATGCTTGGAGAGTACCTGAACAATTACAGCAACAAAGAACTGTCAAAGCATCGTGATCTATTACAACATAAACATTACAGAATCAGATATATAATGAACAAATGAAATAATTCACAATTACACAATCAAGTGGGAAAAATTTTGAAGAACTTTATTAATAATAAGGAGAGTTACAACCCAGTTGTTTGATCCAGCGCCATCCCCCTGGCATCAATCCTTCTTCACCTCATGAACTAGCAAGATCACACCAACAAGAATAAAATGCTCTCTCCTCAATCACAAACTAATAGCACTTACTTGCAATTCACAACCATTCAGCCTTCTGATCTCTTGAATGGGAGATCCTTTTATAAATGTTTGCAAGAGTGTGATTCATATATGGGGATTGATTAGTGCCATTCCACTTGTTACAACTGGTTCCACAAGAGAGGGGAATTGGTGATGGTTTCCTAGTTCCCTTGTTCATCCTTGGGCGATTTCAGAGAGGCAAGTGTCACAGGAGAACTTTCTAGAAGATTATATGAGCAACTAACTCACAAAATATCCCAGAAACTTGTCCAACCTCGCCCATCACACCCTATAGAAGGCCTAAGCAGTATGCATCACACTTTGATAGTGTACCAATCAGTATGCATCACAGTTTATCAGTGGAGTAGTTAGTATGGTCCAATTTAGGCTCTTTCTAGATTATTTCTAAAGTGGAGCTTCTGTGGAATGATGTATTTAGATGACTAAGTTTCTTTATGGTATGAAACAACTCTTTTAGGGGTTGATGAGCCCTAATACATCGACATATAAGTTTGGGGTTGATGTGCCCAAAATTTCTATAACACTAAGGGAATGAAATGCTCCCCAATGGAGTCACCAATTTGTTATGTGGAATTTACGACTGTGGAAAGAAGTATCTTCCCTAGACCTAGTGGACCGGTCTAGAATAATAGAAATAAAATAATATAAATTTCACCTTAGAGAAATTGAAGAACGGAAAGACGCTTAATTGGAATCCGTCAAAAGCTCTTCTCTCCTCTCAGCTTGTACCCTCTAATCATAGATCTAATTCCTATAATTAGAACATCCACATACTAACAACATAAGCCAAAGATCTACGACATCCATTTAGCATTGTCCAATTAGTATATTCAATCGATCAATAAAGCATTGAAATATATGAATGTAAACATAACATAACACATATAGGAAAACAATATACTTTTTGTATTAATATGAATATGAGAGATTTTACAACCAATAATAGTAGTTGATCTTGTAGAGATCTCCCCAAGTTGACTTCTCCTTCCTTGTCGCATATCACACCTCAATGTTAATGTTGGCTTAGGGGGTCCTGACCCAGGTTCAGAGTTAGTTGCACCAAACAAATCCCTACACTACTGGCCCTTTTGGCGTCAATCCACATAGCACAGACTGAAGTCTCACCTGAAGCAATATGGGGGGATTCTGGAACCAAGTTTCTGCATCCAAAGATCGGTGTGATGTCTTTACATGACCTAGATCTTCCTTCGCACAGATCTCTAAGCCCTTAAGGATTAACGATTTAACTCCCATCAATAAGCCTCTAGACCTCCGCGAAGGTCTACAACTGGCTATTGCAGAACCTGAATAGGCAAATTAGCTACTTACATGCACCATAGATTACCCTTAAATCAATATTTACTTAGATCTACCTAAGTGTTGGATAACTTTAAAGGAAATTATGATGATCTTTGTGTAATCACTTAACATTAATTGTGTTCAGATACTAAGACGGATCAAGTAAATCTGTGCATCAATACATCATTATTTTATAAAGACATCATTTTATCATAGCACATATCGCAATCATACATAAAATAAGTAAAGAGATAAAACATAGGAATTTCTACAACAGGCTTCTTTATTGATCTTCAGTGTAGGTTTATAGACTCAATACTTCCTTGTGCACTCTGCTGTAGGGGTCCGCACACTTAGTTGTGGACACTACTCTAGGCCTTTGTGCACTCAGCTGCAGATCCTTTTTCCCCTCTAAGACTTACTTCTCTACGCTAGACTCTTCATTCGTACACATAGACAAAAACATAAATCTTCTCTTAGAGTGTCTAAGACACACCTATTTATACAATCCCATGGTCTGCGAACCATGGATAGAACTCAAAAACCAACTCAACTTTACATGAACAAGGGTAAACACCCTTTTTGACTCCTAACTAACTGTGTGCTCTGCATCCACAATTTGTGGAGACTTTACATCTTTTTACATCAAAATTTGGGCTTTTGCCCCAAAACTGACCTAGGGGACCCCATCCCAATAGACCCCCAACACAAAGGTCATGACTTGCCCTCGAGTCACTTGGATGGTATGGTGATCTTTCCGTGAATATCCCCCAACTTCACTTGTACAACTGCTACTTCAGTCGCGCTCTATGTGGCTACTTGCTTTAGTTGTTCGACCAGCTGCTTTGTAGTTGGTCCTTCGCTGACTCGCTTGATCATTTCTATGTGCATTGCAAGTTCATTATCTTTTCTTCGATGTTGTCTGAGACTTGGTAGGCTTCATCCAACCAAGGACCTAAGCATGCCTTAAGCACTGCCTATTTTTTTTGTGTTGCTTCCACTTGTGCAAGGAGCTGCTTTGCCTCCTGCAACTTGGCGAGGCACTGCAATGTAGCGTGTCATCGCCCTAACGTCGCCATACTGTTGTTTGAGCTTGCAGAACTCTGTGTTCAATATCTACACGGTGGGATCCTCCTTCACGGCCATCACCACTTCCATCGTCTATTCGAATAAAATTATGCAGTTAACGACTATGGCATCCACAGTAGTTATCCCTTCATTAATGGCAGCTCTGTGTTGCTCCCGGAGGCAGAGTCGAAGGCTCTGACTTAAGATCCAATTTTGTGATTTTATTTTGAGTTCAAATTGAACTCTTTCCACCTTTTCCTTTTCCTCACAGATGCCCGCAGCTAGCTTCTGGATCTTGGCCTTGAGCGGTGCCTCCTCAAGTATGTGAAATTTCGGCACTATCCTGCATGCCTCTATAACCGCAGTTTCCAGTTGGGCGCTCTGTGCATGGATTGTTTCCCTTGCCTTTAGGGAATTCATCTTCTCAGAGAACATTTGGTCAGTGTTCACCTGATACTCACTTATTAAGCTGAGAGTGCACTTCTCCCGCACTCTCAATTCCGTTGTGCCTCTCTGCAGTGCATGAAGATATTCATTAGGGAGCGCTGCAATATTGAGGCTGATGTTCTTTAAGGTGCTATGATGATCTTATCATCTGCCGTATCTGCACTCAGGGACCCTTCTGGCAATGCAACTATCCTGACCAGCTCTGCAGCCTAACTTGTCCCTGGCACCAGGGTCTCACGCACTGGTGTAGGCTTCGGCCTAGGTGACCTCGGCGTCATAGGCACAGGAGTTGAAGCCTTCTGGAGCGGCTCCTTCGGAGGCAACATTTCCTCTAGTGCTTGCAGTCTTAGCTCGTCCGAACATAGTGCTAGAAATGAATTGTCGGGTTTCCTCGGGTAGATTATCAAACACAAAGCTTGTGACCAAATCTTCGAAAAAATTACGATTCATAAGCGACGAACAACACAGCTAAAAAAATCTAGAGGTGAAAAGTGTTCTCTGTTGGACTGGCATGCATAATTTATAGGGGAATTTGAATTCAAATCTGAACCTTCCCCCCAAAACTTGTCCATTAATGTTGATTTGGTGGCAAATCTCCAAGGACGTCAGCCTTAAATGTCACCCACCCGCTCCTCTTAACCATCTTTTGGCTATCAAATCATGAATAGTGACTCTAACAGTCATTTTCTCATTGTGCTATGCGGTATCTCCCTCCATAGCGCAGCTCCCTTCACGTGGCTTTTGGTACTGTCACATCACCTTGTTTCACGCAGCCCCCCTGTCACAGAGTCCCCAAAACTGGGTAGTGTAGTTTATAGTCCCACACTCCCTTACACTTGCCTAAGCACTAAGATTGTTCTTTTTCCATATATTCATTGACCTGGATCTCCTACATACGGCTTCAATCAGATCCCATTCACCCTTCCTAGGAAAGGTTCTTCGTTCAGTTTTGCGAGCTGAACCATGCCCCCATCTGTGATTTCTTTGATGACATATGGCCCCAACGAGTGCATCTGAAACTTTCCTAGAAACTTATCAAACTTACTACCATATAATAATATCAAATCATTTACCTTGAATGTGCGCAACTTGATGTGTCGATCGTACCATGCTTTTTCACATTCTTTTTGTACTTGCTGATGAGTCCAACCAAGAATCTGTCTTCTTCAAGCTCCATCAATTGTGTGAGCCATTCTTCCAAGGCTCTATGGTCTGCCATCCCTGTGAAAGCTTCTATGTGTAGACTAGGCACGATATATTCCATATGCATCACAGCTTCTACACCATAGACCAACCGGAAAGGTGTCTGACCTGTTAGTTTTTTGCAAGTAGTCCTGTACACCCATAATACTACCGATACGTGCACGTCCCAATCATTTCGTTGCACGTTGCAAAATTTTGTCAGAACATTCTCCAATATCTTATTGAAGGCCTAACTGTTCCATTAGCCTGAGGATGATATGGTGTAATCTTCTAATGATACACCTAAAACTCTTTTGTCAGTGCGCTGATCTTTCCGTTGAGGAAGTGCGTACCGCGATGACTCATCAATACTTTTCAGTAGCCAAACCTGGTTAACATGTATTCAAATAAGAATTTAGCTGTTGTCGATCCTGTACAATCCTTCACAGGCTGTGCCTCCGCCCATCAAGTCAGGTATTATGTCGCGGTGATGATATAGTGTGCGCCTGTTTTCTTGCTTGGGGGCTAAATTGGTCCTACAAAGTCAATAACCCATTTCTCAAATGGTTATAATGATACCTGAGGATTCAGAGGTAGCTCATCCCTTCATGATGGTCTGCCTATTATTTGACATGCATCACGCGCCCTAAAATATGCTTTGGTATCCCTATGTAATGTAGGCCACCACAACCAAGCATGCTGAATCTTTTGCACTATTTCCTTTCCTGCATAATGCCCTCCTACAGCCCTTCCATGAGCTTACGCAAGGATTTTTTTTCTTTCAAAATTGGGCACATACCGTTGGAGTATCTCATCTGAACCCATCTTGTATAAATGTCCTGCAACTATAGAGAAATTATTCGCACATACTACCAACTGTTTCTTCTGCTGACTAGTGTAGCCTTCTGGAGTCGTCCCCATGGTCAAAAAGTGGATAATATTTGCAAAGTGGTCATCCATTATGCGCACTGTGAAGAGCTACGCGTCAGACATCCCTTCCTCCAAATTAGTAGGCTCCTCCCTTGTTTCAATTCGTGACAAATGGTCAAGTCCTGCATTCAACCTTCCTGGATTCATAATTACCTCAAAGTCACATTCTTGAAACAACAGCAACCGTATGCATATCTTCCCCCCCCCCAACATAGGCTTGTTGACTAGGTACTTCAAGGCGGAATGATCTGTGTACATCTTGAAATGTCCACCCAATAGATAGTGTCTGAATTTTTAGAGTGCATATACCATAGCCAATCCCTAACGCTCTATTGTTGAGTAGTTCTTCTCAGCCTTTGATAATTTCCTACTCACAAAGGTTATAGGGTGATCCATCTCTTTTTCACCAGCCTGTGTCAGCATTGCTCCCAACGCAATACACGAGGCATCAACGTGCACATGGAATTCCTTCTTCCAACCCAGGAAGACCAAGATCGATGCGGTGACCATCTTTCCTTTCAATACATTCAGACTACATTGACATTCTTCGTCCCAACAAAATTTAGCATCCTTCGTTAGTTGCTTCTCCATAGGCACAGTAATATGAGCATAAGCTTTAACGAACTTTCAATAATACCCAGCATGGCCCAATGTTGTGCGCAACTGTTTGACACTCCTTGGGGCCTCCAAATTAACTATTGCCATGATCTTGGCTAGATCCACCATTAGTCCTTGCTTTCACACCACACGACCAAGCAAAATTCCAAATGGGACACAGAATAACCATTTCTTCAGGCTCAACACAATTTGATACCTTCAGCATGTATCCAACATTAAGCGTAGGTTGGCCACTTAGCACTTTACTAGCCCAAACATTGTCCAGTCATCAAAATATACCTCCAAGAATATTTGAATAAACTCTTTGAATGCTGCGATGACTACACGTGAGAATATCTCCGGTGCACTTTTGAGTCTGGAGGGCATCACTGTGTAATGAAAACACCCCCATTCCATTGTGAAGGTTGTTTTACCCTTGTCTTCTAGCGTGATATTAATCTTATGGTTTCCATAGAACCCATCAATAAATGAATAGGCCTCCTGCCCTCCAACATTTTCTAGGACCTCATCATAAAACAGTGTCAGGAAAGGATCATGAATGCAGGCATCATTAAGATTTCTTAGATCTACACAAATCCTTATCTCTCCCTTCTGCTTTGTTTTCCTACACTACCATTGGTTTCACCCAATCACATTCCTCCACTGGTTCAATAATACCTACCTCAAGCATCTTTTCCAATTCGAAGTGGAGATTTTCCTTGTATTTGGGATTAAGGTGATATGGCCTCTGCTTAACGGGCTTTGCGTCTGGTTTCAAACTTATTTTCATCACACCCAAATCGCCTATGATGCCCTTTAAGTCTGAAAATTTTGTAGGAAAAATATCCTGGTACTCACGAGTAACTCAGTAACTTTATCCACCGTGGCATCATCCCAATAATCTCTAATCTTCGCAAATTTACGCTCTGCTTCAGTACCAATGTTTACCTGCCTAGTCTTCAATAGCGCGGTGATATCCGGGTTCTCTACCTGCGAACCTTCAACCTCACGATGACCTTCCATTTCAAGGATGTTGATATTCCTCGAATCGTCATCCTCCCCTTCAGCAGTCACATTATAGCATTCCAGCCATGGTTCAACTGGGTGCTCCAATCCAGTTGAACCAATTCCAAAGGATCCTATGGAATTCTGAAGATCGCTTCCTTAACCTCCTGCAACGCCTCATCATTGCTTTCGAATCCATCTTCAAAATTGAAGCTCATCAAAAAGCCTTCCCTTAAGATATCCCACTCCGCTGTGCCGTGGCAGAGCTCTGTTTCCAAGTACCAATTCATAGGGATTATATCCAGAGTGTGACAGAATAAGTGCACCCACTCTGGCTACGGCCTAGTTCCGTAGACTTTAGTCCACTTTTCTAAATGATCGCGCGGATCATTCCTCCCATCATACTTCTCGACTAACCGTACTTTAGGGTGACCAAATCGCATCCTCGTCATCCTCGTGTAATCACACCATTCATCAAAGTTATCCTTATGCATACCCCACCATCGAGCGACCGTAGCACGTAGTGCCAAATCCAGCGCCTGAAAGAGATGATCCTCCGGGACCTCTCTTTAAAAAGAATCCAAAAACTTATCTAAATAGGTTAAACCATCGTAATAAGGTAGATTTCTTACTTCCGATGACACACAGTGCAGTGATTTAGTCATCATATTGCAGTGCAGCATAGATACTTCATGCAGCGTATTCTACCAATGCTCCAATTCTTCATCTGAATTTGAGGTGTAGGAGCTTTCGTGGTCTCATGCAATCTGTCCATCAGATGTTGAATTAACCCAATCTTGATTTCTCACCGTAATTTTGTAGATTTGATCCAAATAATCATCACTTTCCGCATAGTCGTGGACCTGTTCAGTATAGCATGGTCCTTCTGCAGGGTCCAATGGTACTACAATGCGTAGTGATTTCCTTTCGAACGACATTGTCCACTTCTTCAAATTGATTACCCCACTAATATTGATAGCCTAGTTAATGCCAAGGAGAACAGTGTATGGATTGTTGTCATCAACAATTTCTATCACTTCAAAATCATCCAATCCGCTTACACCTTCTATATCTACGGTAACTTCGTGCAGACATCCCATAGGGATAGTATTCTGTTGATTTGTCATCCTCAGTTGAAACAGATACCACTACAACACAAGTCTCTCCATCCTCTCCCATGTCTTTTTAGGCACAAATTTCGCATCAAACCCCAAATCTAGAATAACCTGGTCCATCTCATAGTCTCCTATTTGTGTGGCAAGCCTCATCTCGCACCTTGTTTGTGCCTTATGTTTACTAATCTTTCTGACTACGCAGTGTCCTTCAGGAGAATTCTCCTTCCCAGCACACTTATTTATCAATTCTTGTAGCCCTTTCACAACCTTACTATCGTGTAGTAGTTTCATACAAGTCTCCAGGAAGGTGGTAAGCATAGATGGGTCAACCTCCATAGGCGTGTCGATTGCTGGCAGTTTGGCCTAACTTCCTGAGGTAGAGGCCTCAGCGAAGCTTTTCTTCGCCTCCATAAACATTTCCTTTGTGCGCTCTAGATCAAATGCAACCTCCTTTTCTGGGGCCTTTTGGACCCACCCACTTTATTTAGGTTGTTTTCCTTTATCATCACCAGTCGTTATTCTGCTTCATAGCACAATATTCACATTTGGATCTTCCTCGCGGAGCTTGGACCTTATCATCTGTAAGTTCTGGGTAGGATGCTGAGGCTGTGCCTTCTTCTCCTCCATCTTAGCTATCAACACAGAGCATGCTTCTATTGTGTGGTCAAACTGAGTGTAGTATTTACATGACAAGAGTGCCTAACTTGTACACTCCCGAGCGTAGTGCCTTGCTGTTCCACAATTATAGCAAATGACCTGTCCCCGAACTCTACCAGGTCCTCCTCCTCCTCGACCTCATCCATGCCCCTGATATCCTCTGTGTACTCCCCAAACACCTTGATCCGGAGGCCAAGTTTCTGCTTGCATTCGATATGTAGGCGTCCTCTCCATCATTAGTTCATAGCTATGACAATGGCGATCATCATGGCCCACCAATTTTCAGAAATCGTAGAAAAATTGTTGTGGTGTCTTTACAAACTTTTGCAACAAATGAAAATTATCTGTGACATGTTTTTTGGCCACCTGAAAAATAGCGCACCATAACACAGGCCCCATACTTGGTCCTGCTAGAGCTTCCTACCTCAGGGGCATTGGCCCCCCCTGTAATATAGTTTGTGAGCACAAGGCAGTGATCCTTATCATGCCCCTCGCTCTTACACTTGAGGCACCAGACTTCTTCGTGGACCTTTGTCCTAGCATCCTTTTCTTTTCTCAAGCTATACAATTCTAAGTAGAGTTTTTGCAACTGCGAGTGAATTTTTTGGACTCCCAAAGAAGCATCTTGAATTGTTGTTTCATGCAATCTCATCACGATTTCCAGAGCTTTCACCTTAGTCCCTATCTTTTGCTGCGACAAAGCAATCCTTAGGTGGGGCAAGAGCGCGGCTATAAACCAATCGTGGTGCTGACTATCTATGAGATTCATATTAGCTTCGTGTATCCCACACTTCAGTTTTTGATCTAGACCCCAGGGCGTTTCACCGCGCCTCATCGTGATTTCCTTAAATCCAATTACTGATTGCGAGGCAGACTCAGCCTTACTGAATTCCTTGTTCAAAGCGATCTGAGTATATGCTAATGATGCCAAAGTATTATCAGTGCAGTACTTAACTTACCATATCAGCGCATGATCCTGCAGAGAAGTAACCAATTGCGCCTTCTTTACATTATCATCTGTGATCTGTTCTGCTGTCCACACAGCCTTCACAACAAACCAAAATTGATCTGGATCCTCACTTCCTAAGCCCTTGAAAATGGTCAACTTCATGGTATTCTACATGTTGAATGGTTGTGGTGGTGGTGGTGGTGTGGGTGAAGGTGGAGGTCGCGTGAATGGTATCTGTGGAAAACCCTGTCTTATCAACTAGACAACACTCTGTGGTGAAGCCTATGCTACTCCCTCGTCGTCACTCACCTGAGGTCCAATAAACGGGCTATATTTAGGGCTTGTTCTTCCCCTATCTCTGAAGAGATTTGATCACCCTTGAAAATTCCCATGTTTTCATCATGCAATATCACCATTCATACCTTAAAACCCTAGGTCTTTAACCCATTCCGTACCCTAATTCCATCAACTTGCCGCCAAATCACATTTTATGTCTTGTGGTTGAATATCATTAGTTTTCTTAGATTTTCTATGATTAAAGATAATTATTCCATGATTTACTAATGACAGTTTCACTAATCTCATTTTCATAGGGTTCTATCGCCAAGTTTCTGCACAAGCCAGTAGAGTACGGAAATGGCCAATTTGGGGCTTTTGACACTTTCGGCATGCTTCCGGAGAAACCAAGAGAGGTTATTGTCAAAAATGATGTTTTAATACCTTTCCATAACTTTGATTTCACCCAAGTCACTCATGTGGGTCTCTAGAAGGAAATTCATAAATTTTCCCAAATCTGCAATAATTTTCAAAATGCCAACTTCCACCTCGATTTCCGTGAATATGAAATCTAATGAACAAATCAGGCACATGGGTTTTGGTACCAATATAGCTAGTTTACTAACCCCATAACATTTTCCTAGAATTCCTTACGGTTTGGGAGATTGCAGATTTCTCTCAAGCCCATTTATATAAAATGTCCAAATTTGTACTTAACAGTCAAATTCAGATTTGCCTATTTTTATGCCACAGTTACAGTTTGATAAGTTCTTTTCCTCCATCCCTGCATTGATCAACATCAACATCAACCATTAGCTATTTGAAGGCCATCTAGAGAATTCAAACATGGCATGAATTTGTTTGATTTAGAATGTGATTAATCTACATGTATAAAAGCAAAGCAACAAGCATAGGAAAGGAGGCAGCAAACCGAAGTTAAAGATTGTTACTGTGTATCTCTTGAATTATTATTTTTGAATCAAATATGTTCCCAATGGTCATGCATTGAGTTCTATTTAACTATTCGATGGTTTTGCTATGAATGACGAGTTAATTGTGATCAACATCTTTCGCTTGCTATAAGTTAACCAGCTCCCAGGTGTGGTCGGGCCCACCCATCTGGGTTTAAGCAACATTGCATAGCAGTACCTCTATGCAATAGGCATTTCTTCAATTATCTGTGATTTCTTATTATTTTACATGATGCGTGAAGAATTTCTGAGTTTCAATTGATTACATTGTGATGATGTTATGATGTTTTAAAAACTGTTTACTTTAGCAATCCAAATCTAAATCTCTGTTGATCATCATTATTTCTTTCCAGATAGAGACCTACCCTATTCATAAACCTTTCACATCGTATTGGACTATGATTTTCATAAGTGTACATGAAGTTTATTAGATTACATTATCAGCTAATGCTTATGAAGAGTTAAGTTATTCATTGACAATGCAGAGCTAGTTTCAAATACGTAAATCGAATAACATATTCAGAGATCAGAGATGAATGGAGTCTGAGTTAATTTAAATGAGATCAGTCAATTTCAACATCGTTTTCTCTTGTTTCTTCTAGTGATTGAATTGATTGACTCTCTTTTGGATTGTTCCTGCAGGTGTGTGCGACATAGGAATTACTTGTTTTAAGTTAATCATTTGAATGATGTGATGGGCATGAGTTTGGTTTAATGTAAATTGATTGATTTGATGTTAGGATTTCTGCATGACTGTATATACAACACGAGCACTGCTTTCCGTGTATTGACTAGAGTGATTTGTCATAGCTTCAGTTAATTTCCTTTGTTAGATAGATTTCTTGGTTGCTAAGTAGATTGTGTGATTAATTTCAGAATGCAAAAGATTGATCTAGTGCTAGTTGTTAAAGCAATTTCATTTGTCTCATTTAGATTGTTGATTTCCCTATTTTGTTTAAATGCTTGGTTATGTTTTCCATAGCTTAGATGCCTAAGTGGATTTCAAAAATAGAGTATTTATTCGTTAAGCTTTCGAATAAGTTTATTTTCAGTATGAAGGTTGATGAGACTGTAGGGTAATTTAGAGTATAATTTCTAAGAGTGATTCATTGATTTCTATGTTTGAGTAAGCTAGTGCTTGAAGTGTTCTCATTTCCATAATCAATTAAGGACTTGTATGCAATTTGATTAAGAATACAAGTCAAGTTGGTAAGTTAAAAGGGAAAACAAAGTGTTCAATTTAGTACTTAACCCTATTAGATCTTTGGTGTTGACAAATTAGTTAATGAGTTTTGAGTACAGTTTGGCTTGTCACTGCAAGTAGTAAATCTTCTAGTGTGGATTGTAAGAATTCAAACTCAATTGTTTTGATTGATTGAGTTTGTATACATTATGTTTAATTTAGAATCCATTATCATGACCTGGGATCTATGGTAAAAAAGGTCAAGTTATCTGTTAAAGTCTAGATTTCAGCTCAAATTCCAAATAAGGTAGTTCATAGAAGTTTGAAATTCTTTAAATCAAATTTGATTGTTGAGTCTACTTGTGTTAGCTAGATGTTTGATTTCTTATAAGTTTGCAAGCATTGGTGTATTTATTACCCAAATGATTATTATAAGGAAATGTTACAACTCTAATCTAGCCCTGAACAAAGAAAGCACAAGGCAACTCGTCCTCACGAACCCCGGATTGACAATTAATATTAAGAGATTTAATTTCACAATTTAATCTCTCAAAAAGCTTCCCACTTCATGTAAATCCAAACATCAAGGCAGTAGCATAACCTATTCTTCACACAAAAACATCTTAATCCAAGTATTCAAAGATCTTAGATACTTACCTCACGATCCCTTGAAGAAGCATCACTCTGCTTCGTTGTAAACGACTGAGGTGTCAACCGCAAGCTTTGTAACAAATCCTCCTATAACCCGATCAAGCCAATGGTCAACAGCATGCGTGATATTATCTTCAGAAGATTCCAACCTCTGCACTAATTCTGGAGTCCACACTATTGGTCCGTCAAGCCTCCACCTTCCTTGGACGTCTACCAATTTAGCTATCCACTCATATAGCTCAATCAATAAGGTGTAGAAGAACTTTTCATGTATTTATGTCTACAAATATATGTCCAACCACTGTTCTTTTTTCAGATGTGGATTCATGTTTTCCTACACCGAAAATTTGTAGATCTTCCTATCTAACCACTTCTCAATTTCATTCTTGGTCGGATTCCAGTGATGCGACATCACACGTCTCTTTATGCAGATCTCGATACCAGAAACAAAACCATTTGTTGGCTTAGGGGGTCCTGACCCAGGTTCAGAGTTAATTGCGCCAAACAAATCCCTACACTACTGGCCCTTTTAGCATCAATCCGCATAGCGCAGACTAAAGTCTCACCTAAAGCAGTATGGGGGAATGTTGGAACCAGTTAAACACACATGGGGAGCAACATAGATGTGAAAGATAAAACATGCAATAAAATTTTATTAACAATTTGATATACATTTATAGTACATGTGGTGACCGTTGGGATTCATATCCCAAGGTCTCTTGGACTGCTTTTGTCCATTGCTTCCACACTAACCCATTAGGATTAGGTGTCCAACATTCCCCCCCTTAATCCGAAGGGTTATGTATGAGTCCAAGAAAAGAGTTGTAATACAAAATGTGCAAGAATGCATGGCAGCACTAGGCTGAATGTGCTCTATGAAATGTTGGTATAAAGGGTGGTGGTTTAAGGATGGCCACCAACACTGGAACGCTTAGTGCAGTTCCGGGAACTCTTCCAAAACTGGCAAGAAACTGAAGTTTTCTGCTAGAGGAAGTGATCCTATTGTTTTAAAGAGGGAAACCTTCAACCATAAAAGGGAGGTCTCACCCCGCATAAAAGGTAAAACTTCAACCTGGAAAGGGAAGTCTCAACCTGTGATGGTTTAAGGATGACCAACAACTCTGGAATGCTTAATGCAATTCCTGGAACTCTTCCAAAACTGGCAAGAAGCTGGAGTCTTCTGCCAGAGGAAGTGTTCTCAATTTGTTCCTGGAATTCTTCCGAAACTGGCAAGAAGTTGAAGTCTTCTACTAGAGGAAGTGTCCTAGATTTCCAACTGAAGGCATGTTCACGGGCATCTTTGTCTCTGGCTACAACTATGAAACTGGTGTGGTAGGTTGTGGCTCAGGCTCGCTTGATGTGGCTTTGAAGCTTGTAGATGACCATCATTTCCCCCCCTGTCAGATACAAGGTGAGAAGATGGAGAAAACTCAACTGCAATATTGTTCAATATTCTGGAACAAGTTCTAACATGTGTTTGGAATATCTTCTTGGATGTTGATGCCCATTGCCAAGAAGCGATCCATCCAAGATGAATCTTTGTTCTTGAAGGACGTTTGTTGCTTAAGCATCTGTGTGAAGAATGGGTGGCTTTATGATAGTGCTTACATGGATCAAGATTAAAACAATGATCTTTCAAATGGCCAACACAGTCATAGTGTTGGCATTTCATGATCTGTTGTTGTTGTTGTTGTGGAAGCGGGGTAGAATCTGGAACAGCTGAAGCTAAACTATCATAAGGAACATGTGAACTGTCATGAATGAATCCAAGACTCTGAAACTGAATGGGTTTTGAGTAGTCTGGGATATGAAAGGACAAGTCCTTGTCATAACTAAGACCGGTTTTGTGCTTGTTATGGCCAAGCTATTCCCAAGGTCTGCTTTATTGGGTACTAAATCTGAACCCATTGTAACATTATTGACTTGCTGCTGATGGGTTGCTGTCTCAATGTTCTGAACAGAAATAGGTTCAGAATGATGTCTATTTTGATGTAGCTCTTCTTGCTGTAGCTGTGATTCAAGCTGCAAAAATTCTATCTTTTCTTGTGCATTTTGTATACATTTTTGAATGTCAGCAATAATGTCTTTATTGATTACGATTGCGCTGTCAGCAGTGGATACGATTAGAGTTCTCAATAACTCTAATATTCTTTCAAGCTTAGCCATTTTTCTTAGCAGTGGGCAAATAAAGAGTGTGAGCAATTATGCAATATCTTCTTCTACAAACAATATCAAGCCTTAATGGTAGGCTTTGGAACAACCGTTAAGACCAACTTTCAACATATACCACTTAAACATTTGGCTAAAAATAGTGAGCTTAAACTGTTGGAGAGAAACTCAAAAGGTAGATTCCCAATGCAAAATGGTACATGTAAAGACATAAATAAATACTACCTCAACCTGTTTAAAAATTGAATTCATGTCCTGTTCATGAGAACCTCAACTGGAGCTAATCCTTCCTCGCCCACAAGGTGCAACTGGTATTTTCAATGCCTTGTTTTTAATTTCTGTCAATCTACAAAACTACCTTCTTGGAGCCAGATCCCATCGTTCAGGCATGGGCTTGCTGACAACTTCAATTTCCTGCACTTTATTTACATGAAGTAACCATAGTAGGCAAAATGCGTTACTTTTTGAATTGTCTCGGGGACTTTATACTTGTGGGCGGTTTAGGAGGCCTGCGCGAGAGCACCCAAATTTTGGAGGTTAAATGTAAATGGCTTGAAACACAGGGGAAAATCCCTTAAGAGATTGAATCTAGAGCATAAAAATGGAGTTGTGTGCTTTTATGGAATTGCACAACCTTCCAAAATGCACGTATGCTAACACCCATCTAAAGCAGCGAGCACAATCTTAACATGTGTGGCTTAATCTTAGACAATGACTATTGATAGGATCAACGTACTTCATACAACTAGCAACATTTTACGCAACCCTTCAATTCATGTAAGAAATGCCACAATCGACTAGATTATATTGAAGATACACCTCTTCCTCAACCAAAAACAAACAACACTAGGCTCAAAATAATTGACTTCTTGGTTCTCGACTTGCTGGGTTAGACTGGGACATGTGTTCTACAAATGTAAATATGATGGACGCTTGCTGGATCTCGTTTAGGGTTTGGATCTCGCTTACCATCATCCACTGGTTCACAAATAGATCATGAATTTGGAAAGCCACAAAAGAATGTTCTGCTTCCATGTATTTTCTTTATAGAGGCATACATTATTCACTTCTCAGATTAGACTAGCTATAAACTCACATACTTTACAGTTGAATCGAACACCATGTCTCTGTGAAAAAACGACTTGCAGAGCTGTATCTTGAAAACAAAGAGAGACAATGGCTTGAACCACCATTCAACATGACGGTTGCATTTCCAGTTTTTCTCTTAGTGTTACCACAACACGCTGAGATATCTTGCTTGCTGCGATTTCAAAATAAAACGATCTTAGCTCTCAACGGCGGGACAGGAGGAGCGGCTTCAATGAGAGCAAACCCGATGACTGCATAAATATATAATTTCATATTTGATATGAAGGACATGTATGAAAAAATGTAATGCGGATTCAAGTTTGCTACAACTTATTGAACACTACCTTGAACTGATAAACAATGTCCCCTTTGGGTGCACTTCAGGGACTCACTCTATGCCACAAAATACGCTGCCTCTCAACCCAGAACTTTACCAGCTAGGGGAAATAATAACAAAATCCCACAGCCTGCATCCAGAGTGAACTTTATATGGCAACAGAATTTTACTCGAATTCCCGACTGCAATTAATTCCTGGATTTATCATAAGAGGTCTAATATTTTATTGCCTCTGTTCACCAAAAACGTGCAATTCATAATTATAGTGCACTGTTAACATGTTTTTGATAAATAAATGCCTTAACAAACAACTCCTTTGCAATCGCCACTTTCCAGCAGAATTTACAGACCAAAAATTCATTAATACACGGTCGATGATATCCATAGAATACATGTAATACTTCCTCCATTCATATTCTCCAAACCGCTTTCTGAAAATAAGATCGGACCTTCAATCCGCCTCTTCTAGGCCCATGTGTATTATCTTTAAAGACCCAATCCTTTTATTCATTCAATAGAGTACATTCATTTTGTGATAAACACCAATTTCCATTATCAAATAACAAAATACTGTGTAAGAGCGTGGGAAAAACACTGTAACTCAATCAACCCTAATTGAACATATCCATCCACAGGTTTACCGGATGAATCGAAGAAGAGCAAAGCTCCGATACCAGAAATAAGCCGCCTTTAGCCATACATATCACACACATTCAAACACATTCAACAGGAGCGGATTCTGGGCGTTCATCAAAGCGGCTCATCATTCAACAACGAGATTCATCATACACCACTCAGCATTGTCAGTCATGAACCAACGTTATTCATGAAAAAATTTAATGTACAACGCTTCTGAGAATGGACAGATGCGTTATGAGGCAGTGCTGGAATAAAGCAGAGGTAGATTATTTTAGATCTGACCACAGAATAATCAATGGAGGCGCAGGTGCAAAAACGCCCTTTTTGAAACGTTTATGACAGTCAGAGAACTGAACAGTCAGACAGAGGGGCAACAAATTTTATGGACAATAGACACCAACAACAGTATAATCAGGTGGCAGCTAAAATTGAGCTGAAGAAATATTCATGAGAAAATATTTATGAAATGATCTTCACATACACATAAGGGCCATAAAACAAATGTCTCAAAAATAATTATGCAGGGTAGGAATACGCCTGCTCTGATACCATGTTAAACACACATGGGAGCAAGAACAATAGGAAAGATAATTATGCAGGGCAGGAATACGCCTGCTCTGATACCATGTTAAACACACATGGGAGAAAGAACAATAGGAAAGATAAATCATGTGAGTACATTTTTTATTAACAGGAGATATACATTTATAGTACATTGTTGTGACCATTGGGATTCACATCCCAAGGTCTCTTGGACTCCTTTTGTCCA